>AGDA01002856.1:0-13247 GCA_000281935.1 Mengenilla moldrzyki | reverse complement strand
AATACTTCTCAATGCTTCATCTACAGATCGCTTTTCTTTGTGTAGATAGTTGTTTTGAAAAAAATAAATGTTAAAAATGTAAAAAAACTAAAGGTTTTTTACTTACTTAACGGCGAAGGCGTTATTGGTGAATATGGCGGCGATGATGGTGTCGAACTATCGGAGCATGAATTTTCCTTAAATTTGTAATAAATAACAAATGAAGCAATTGATCAATTGTTTAGTTTAAATTTACTAATAAAAGTTTAACAGTTATAAAGTGTGTGAAATTCCAAAGTTTACAAGTATAACATTAAATATTTACAAACTGAACGACAGTAGTAAATTGAACTATTAGAGAAAGTGTATACACACTGTGTGACAAAACAAGTTTCAAAAGGATTCTTTACTTTATTATAATTTAATAATTACTGTAAATCAATGATTCTAACTTTTTAATACCAAGCTCGATTTTTTAATTCGCTAAAATTTTCATGCCTCCTATACGTGAAAGTGTATTGAGTTGTCGTTAACAATTGGATGAAAAAAATTGCAAATGTGATTCGCAGTGTTGCTAAAGCTTACCGAAATTTACGATAGTAGAACGAAAATTGCAATAAGGTAAAAAATTGCACAACTATTGTTTTGATTTTTTTTTATTAGCGTATTGTTTGCCAATTAAGAAAGCAATTTACTTGTTGCAATCTACTAGTATATAAGATTCTATTTTTTCTGCTTTTAAATAAAGTAAAACAATTTATGTTACACAAAGCTTAGGCAATTATAAAAATATCGAGTGAAGTTTTAAAATATTGTTAAAAAAATTTATTTTTTTATTATTACATCAACCCATATTGATGCTACTTGTATCTTGTTTGCGAAAGATGTATTTGGGCTTCGTGCCCACGCAATCGCAACGAGCACAAGACTATTGCACAAAGAATGAAGAAGAGCAACCGCGCAAGTGATAAGGCACGCGCATCAAGCAAACGCAGTCTGTGAATAAGTTACCGATCCAACGGCTTACACATCGACACACCGGAGTTCAAATGTCGACAGCGGGAAAGCTGTTGTCTAAAACATTGAACAAGTGTGATTGCGCAAGTACGAAAATCGGTTAAGCAAGCTAACAAGACAATTACGTGCAAGTAACCGTAGCCGCAGAACTATTTCAACGAATAGCCGATGTCCAAAGAAACCAGACGAACTGCATCAGCTAATTAAACAGATGCGATAAATACCTGCGTCCGGTATGATTTAATGTATTTCATAAAAAAACTTAGCCGTTTCGAAGAGCTATTGGTCAATCGGCTAGAAGATGTAACCCAACGAACGGCAACTTAACAGTCCTGTCACACTCTACTGCCTCCAAAGATCACAATGGATCAAGGAGAGTAACTTCTGTGCTTAATGACAGGTAGAAGGCTGTACGTCCGATTTACAGGTATACGTATTTCTATTGTGAACCGATACAATGTCATTGGGAGAATGTGGGTTTGTTCAATGTTACCCCTTTTTACAAATTGATCTTTTAGTCCCATGACCGCCTAGGTGTCTGATTACACCCCGACTTTGCGGACATTTACAAATTGCCAATTTGCTATGGACCGATCCGTTACGTTCCCCAAAAGAAAGTGCCCAACAGTTCGAACTCAAACCCTTACTGCTGCCGTAGGCTGTTACAAGTCAGGTTATCGAGATCTCATATCGAACACATTGCGAAAGGGAAGCCGAACTAGTACCTAGCACGGCAATCCGATTGCAGCGTACGGGTGACGTCAAACAGTGAAAATGTATAGTAACGGGGTGCTGTAGAGAAAGAGAAAAAAAGAAATTAGTAGGGTCGTCATTGTCGACGCAATTTTTTCCAAAATCATGAAAATCGACATCATAACTAGCATTGCCAGTAAAAACATTATCTTTTGTTGTCTTTTTCCTTTTCGTCGACGACGGCAGATGAGAGTTGCTGCATCTGTCACAACATGATATTTGAAAGGTTCTAAATGAGACTTCATATTCAATAATTTCAGTGTTGTTGTTAACGTTGCTGCGCATCTCTGTCCAATTTCTCCTATGTCAAAAGTGGCAAAATTTTTGACTAAAGCATCTTTTTGTTCAATTGTGATAGATTCATTTGTATCATAAAGCTGCGATTGCGATCATGTTGACAGCGAAAACGATGACCGCGATAACAATTACACTAGCAACGATTACTGGAATTCTAATTTTAAACAGTGTTTGTTTTTTGCGACGCTAATGAACAAGAACAATTGTTGCAGTTGTTGTTGCGTCGGTCTGTTTGAAAACGTTGAAATTGGTACGGTAACGATGAGAAAATCTTATACAGCCAAACTGTAAATTCCACAACAACATTATTAATTGTTCGATTTGTTGGGCTGCTGAAAGTGTTATTGTGAGTGTGCAGCTCTGAGCTCGTATTGAACACGTCTTGAAGCCGTAAAACAAACACATCGATAGCCGCAACATTCTGTGCTTGTTCTGTCAACAGACTAGCAAAAATCGAGAATTCCACAAGATCCGGATTAGTGCAAAATACTCCTGTTCCAATTATCGAACGTGCAATGATCGATTTAAGGTGGTATCGAACCGCGGTTGACAGACTGCTTGCACAGCCTAAATTAAGCTTCTCTCTGATCGCTGGTCATACATTTCTATAGAAATTTTTTAAATAAACACCGGTAGTGTCTACTGACGAGAACGTCGACAACGAAGGCGGCAAGGAATCAGAAACGTTTGTGGTATTCTGCAGATTGTCAAGACAACAACGACGAAGGATATTCTCGTTTCGATTATTGGGATGCTGAGAACATCGATGATCAATTCTTATATTATATATGATCGGATAATGGGAACTTCCCTTGATCTGTAGGTCTTTTTTAATGTGGAATAAGCTAATCTTTTCAGCGGTTCTCAAATCGCACAGAGCAAGATCAATAGCCGAATATCCGTTTACCGTACGATATATTGAGAAATCGATGTAGAGATCCGAAAATGAATAAAAGTAAGATTTAGTAAATTGTGGCGAAAGCGACGCCGACAGCAGATGAACGTGGTACTGTGTCACAGATGTTATTTAAGGCATCATAGTAGACGGCTTTTGCAAAAGCTGTGGCAATGGTGGTAGTGGTGGAGGTGGTGGCATTATAGTTGAACACGAATTTTCCTGATTCATTTGATTAGATTTTAAAGAAGAAAACGGCGACAACGATTGCGAAGATGGCAATGGTAATCCACTATGCACAGTGCTCCTGACTACAAAGTTATCACTCTCATTTCTGCTGTCCTTTTTAGGCTGACTTTGGTTTATTTCACGCAGCTATTGTCGAGTTTTTAGATTTATACAATCGGAGTCAGCAGAAAAAATGAGGGTAAGAGATTCTGATGCCGGTGGACAATTTACCGGCTCTAAGATAAGAGCATCAGAGACCGCAGTAGAAGACGTTGCGGCATCACTATTGGATTCAATACTCTAGCTATAACGTTTGTTCGTTAGAAACGATGATGTAGCGAAAACATCTTCTATAGCTCTGTCTCTAATTGTATTATTTCCATCACGATTTTCTCCTATAGTTGAGCTACCAGTTGAGAAAAAACATGACGTTTGAGCGCTAGCTTTACTGCCACTACTAATGGTATTGTATTTACCGCTGTTATGTTCATTATAGCTATTAAGATCAGGAGAATCGCTATTGTTGGGTAAGTTTTCAACTCTATGTGATAGATCGGTCTCTGAGATCGTAAAAGTAGCATTTCAATTAGCCGACGGTGATGTGTTGCAATTTTGACCATTAATCATCATCAGAGTTTCATCGTATAGCGAGACATGCTGTCAATGATTAAAGCAGACTAAATTTTGTGTTGCGATCATTTTACAAAGTTTAATGCTTTTTTTGTCAATTTTTCTATCACTCCAGAGACTGTGGTGCGCATTAAAATCTCCCATAATCACTATTGGACATTTAAATGAGCTTATCAATGGCAGCGTTAAGATGGGTCATAAATTGCTAATCGCGTTCATCCTGCTCACTTGTACTGAGTTTTAGGTGATTTTTCCTAACGACTTGCCAATAGACCGACACAACGAAAATCCGGAGTTCGTAAGTCTTTGATTTTTATTTGTGTAATGTCGACCGAAACATGATCGACAACTGACTCGGATGACCAGCAAGTTCTCATTCGAGTGTTCGTGCATTGAAACTCTGAGCGAATTATGTCTACAAAGAGCAACATGAACTTTTAGCGACTGCTCGTACTCAGTGCTCAATTATTTGTAAACAGGAATAAGGTACTCAAAATCTCTCGGCTAAACGGTGTGACTGAGCAAATGATCTCGAAACATTTCAAGCCAGATTTGCGTCGGCGTATTATCGATTTGAGGCATATATGGCTCTTGTATGACTAAAAAATCGCACCGATATCGATCGGTGTACAAGCGCAAAATGTCTGAGTCTTCCCTGTTTCTGCCGATATGAAATTGAAGAAAGACAATACTGCCTGCAACGCTAGCATTAGTAGATTGTTGTACCGTTGACAAGGATAGAATTTGATCACCGTCAACTTCATCTAATGGTCGTGCAACCGAAGAAGCAGAAGAAGCAGAAAAATCCTCTCTGACATAATCGTACCTTTACTTTTTCAGCTGAGGCAAATTATTACAATTGCTCGAAGAGAAAGAAGAGATAGAAGTTTCAGAATTGTTATTTTCGAAACTAGGAGGATTATTGGGTTTCACACTTGCCTTTCCGTTACAGAGTTTAGAGTTACAAAAATTATCATGACAAGTTGACGACGAACTATTATTTAAGTTTTTTGTTGTCAACCCTGTAGTTGATGGCATAAATAGCAATGAAGCAGAACTATTAATCGAAATTTTAAAATGACAGTACGCTTTCTTTCTATTCTATATAAAATACTAAACGGAATTTCAACTAAAGTTTTTGTAATTTAAAGAAAGTAAAAATTATTGATAATTATTAACAATTATATATATATAATAAAAGCACATAAAACTTACAGTTAGTAGTAGCAGCAGTAGTGGTAGAACAACAAAGTTACTTTTTTAAATTACACAGTTCTACAAAGCAACATATTTTTGTCAGGCGACAATTTTTAAGGGTTTGATTAGCGTACTTCCGCCAGAACTTGCCCAGGCATTCTATATACTTTTCTTTTCTTTTTCTTCTATCCTACATATGGTCTAGCAAACACAGATCCCTAGAAAAACATCGCTGCATTTTATTAGCAGCCCGGATGAAAAGGACGATCGTCAACGCATCCGGATACAAACTACACTGCATTTGATAATTATTACGATATCGGCTTGTGCAATGAGCGCATCCTTTTGCATGCCGAACACCGCCCATAAGTGCCACAACGGCACCGCAACAGCAGCAGTCCCCATAAACCCGGGCTGCCGGCCAATAATCCACCAAATTCAGAAATAATATACTGTAACATTTGGCTAAATATTGTTATTTTTTATATGTAATTGTTTACATATAGAACTATTATGCATAGAGTATATTTAGCGCACCGCAGGTCTGCTAGTGAAACTCCCGCTTATAGTCAACCACCACTCGAAAAGTTAACGCTGCACTTGGTCGAGCCTCTAAGCCTATAAAACAACTACACAAAGGAATGCAAACTGTACTGCAGCAAAAAGCTTAACATCCGCTCTTAGCCGTTGCAATAAACACGTCCCTCTATTCCCCCTGTTTAGTATTAAAGCGGCCTTTTGACGCTGTATCAGTAATCCCCAAGCAGTATTCGAAACAATATGCAAAGCAACACCAATAGACCAAATGAGAAAGCCAAACACACTTCATTTCTGATGAAATTTTCTCAAAATTTTATAACTGACTTTTGCAACAATTGTTTCCTGTTTTGCATTGTACTGTGACATGATCTATCTATTCGTTGATCATGTGAAAAACGTCATTCGATGCCAGACAGAGATCTCCGCCGCAGCCGCCAGCCGCCAGCCGCCAGCCGCCAGCCGCCAGCCGCCAGCCGCTCAGACAGGCAACACTGTACTTTGCCAAGCCCTAAAGCTTCAACACGCTTACTGAAACCGACACAAAGCTTCACCGTGACTAAAAATTGATGTCTTTAGTCATCTTAGTGAGCGCATCTATTTTCGCGATCGCATAGAAGCTTCAAATCTCTGCGGCGTCGTAACAGTAACCTCCCAGCAAGCAGTAGACCGTCAAAAAAAAATTCTAAGCCAGCCAACAAGACGCACCTCACAAGTTAGTTAAGATAGTACAATGCGTGTAATTCTTCCCTTTCTGACCGAGGACCGCCCGGGAAATAAAAATGCCCAGAAAGACATTGCCGCACTTGGCTTGTGGCACAGTCAGACATAATGAACGATAACGCTTCCGGACACATACTACACTGCAACCGACAACCACTAGTAACGTTGTCGGCTTGTGCAATGAGCATATCCATCCGCATATCGATCACCGTCCACCAGCGCCACAATAGCGACGCAATCGCAAACCCCAGGCATCCCGTAGTCAAATGATCCTCCAACTAGATCAGAAAATCTCTCTCATTCTTTCTATAGCCTACTGCTGTATATTCTGATCTTTGATTGCTGATAATGAAACTAAAAATTACAATAAAATTTAATCAGTGAATAAATGAGCGGGACGCGCCTAGCGTCCCGCAAGCCCCTGAATGAAATCTTGCATACAATCAACTACTCCCACTGCATTTTGCCGAGTCTCCTAAGCACTGACAGCTACACATTACTTGTGTAGTGAAGATTATTATTTTCTTCACTAGATTCATGACCTGTTATGCTCCTATTAAAATCCCATTTTTTCGGAAAAATTTCAACAACTAAAGGGTGATCATTTAATCCTTTTCTAAGTAAAAACATGACTGCACGCTCCTTTAGTGTATACCTAATGAAACAAATTCTTGCTAAAAAGTTAAGAGCTGCTCCAGGTTTTGTACGATATGCCCCGGAAATAGCCAATAGCCATATTCTTTCAGTTGATTCTAAATGTTTTAAAACTTCTTTTCGCCAAAGACAATGCAATCTTATTCCTGCACCGTAGCAAACTATGGGCACTATGCAGGCATTGTTAATCATTTCTAAAGCTCTTATTATAGATTCGAGCATTATGCATAAAAGCATTTGTAACTCAGAGTAGTTGGTCACAGATCTGTTTATGGTGTTTATAAAAATTCAATTAGCGATCAATCGTGACTCTTAAGTATCGGACACTATCGCCGATTTGTAGACGAGCTCTTCAGAAAAACAATTCAGACAAACGGTACTCCATTCTACGCGTGACTAAGATTATTTCCCTCTTTGATGGGTGAAACGTTAAGTCGTTTAGTTTGGCCTAATTTTTAAGACCACGTAGTATTAAATTTCCCGATTTTCAAGCAAATAAATGTTTTCAGCTGCAACAAGTACAGCTGTATTGTCAGCGAAATAACTTAAACGTCGAAAACGTTTGAGTTCACCGTCGGCAAAGCCACATTCGTCTAACACCTACCCGATCACATCGAAAACATCATCAAAAGCCAAGTTCCACATTCCCGGACCACAAGCTGACCCTTGCGGGCAACCCCTAGTTCCCGGAGACAGAACCGCATCGTGTCCAAAAGACAACTGAACAGTTCGATCCTGAAAGTAGGATCGCGCCAACCACAATAAAGCAGCTGGGCATCCCTGTTCCTGCAAAGCATAGACAATTTTCTCGCGTAAACACGAATTGAAAGAATTCGATGTCAAGTGCGATGAGCAGAACAAAGCGATCTGCCTCGGAATTAACGCGTAGGAAATTAGTGACATCATAAAGCACATCTTCAGTAGACCTTGCGCGTGCAAATCCGTATTGGTACCGCATGTTGGTCGTTTTTCACATAATAAGTAATAATTTGCTCGGTTAATCAATATTTTTTCAAATATTTTTCCAAAAACAGGTAAAAAACAAATCGGTCGATATGCTTCAACTTTTTTATAACCACCTTTTTCTGGTTTTGGTAGCAAGATTAAAATTGAATTTTTCCAAATGAACGGAAAATAATTATGTTCCAGAAGCAAACTATAAAGAGAAATCAGCAAACTCGGATGATTTTTCTGCAACTTTTAAACAATAATTCCTGTAATGTCATCCCAGCCTGGAGAAGTTGTTCTTGCAGTGTCCTGCAAGACACTTTCAAATTCGCCTTGTTCAATTTTATAAAGATGGCTTTCGTTTTCTGAAGAGGTGTTACGTGTAATGTTAGTTCCAAGAAATGTATGTTGCAGGGTTTGATGGAATTTGCTAATTTTTTCTTTATTAGTAGGCCTGACAAATGGGTTTTTTTATCCGCTGCTCATTCTCCAGCAAACCACATTTTCAACGACACTATAAACCTCAGATGGATGACGTATCCAAAGTGAACATTTTTGAAAATTTAAATCAGACGCAACGTCAGTAATGTATGTTGATAGAAAAAGATTATTAAAAAATATTTTAGCGATTGTGTCATCAATTATTTCACCAGTATTTGGATCAATAGTTTCGCAAATCGCGCTTGTATTAACAGTATTCGGATTTTTAATTATTTTGTATACAAGACCATACGGATCGCTTTTAGAATATTCAGAAATAAATTTTTCAAATGCACCACGACGAGCTTTTCTGACTGATTTTCGGCATTCAGAAAGTGCCATCTTGTATTAAAAATTCAACTGCTTAAAATTAATGTCATTGCCATTAAGTAAAACCTGCTTTTTTGCTTTTTGCATTTTACGGCGTTTTTGATAGACACATGCATATATTTTCAATTTCATCTGTGAACCAGGCTTTAATATGGCATGCATCGCCTTTTTTGTATATTAAAGTTTTTCGCACTGTTAGGATGTATTTTTTGCAGATTTGCAACAGTGTCGACGTAATTTCAATTACTAAATTTTCCAGTAGGCCTGGCCAATTCAAAACACAAACATCACTTTTGTGCACTTTAAGCAGTTTTTTAATACGAATCTCAAAAACGCCCAATCAAAATGTCTTTAACCATGCCTGATTCACCCGATTGTGTATCTGCATGCACATTCGAGGCACCACAACACACATTCGAGACGTTTTGATTTTGTCTTAGAAATACAATATTGTTTTTTGATGTCGTCAATAGGTGCCGAAGATGAAAAAACTAAGTTACCAAAGTTATCAAAAATCACACACTATGCACTTTTAGATTTTAATATGTTAATTTTTTTACTTTTAGAGTGGCGCGAATTTGTAACTATTTAAAAACAAATTTCTTTATGGTGAACTACTGATATGAAAATTTTATCATTAATCTGCCAATCGTTAACATACTTGAAAATTGATTTAGTGCTCAGTGTTAAATCAATGGCAGATGAACCTTGATTCGACTCATATGTAACGCACTTATTAGAGTTTTCCGTACTGTAAAGATCATTATTAAAAACATCAACTTCACAGACTGGATTATAACATGACAGTCCGTGAGACATAAGAAACTCCCCTAGAAGGTTATTACGATCATTTAATTCTTCATTGCCCCACAATGGTGAGTGAGCGTTTGAATCAATGGATATAATTATTTTATCGTAACCTCTTTTTTTAACGTGTTCGATTTTATTACCAAAATTGTATAAAAATTCCTCGTCTTTAGAGTACGGAATTCAACTGACCTTGGTGCAAAATATACCGACAAAAAAACAACATAACTTGGCTTAAAATTCAGTCGAACAGCAACAGTTGAGTAATCAGTGACGGTGTCTAACAAAAATGTATTAAGATTCTTTTTTCGACGCACAATAAGTGCAGTTGGTCTATTGCTGACAAAACCCGAAACTGCGTTGCTACCACTTCCATAAAAAACCTGGAAAGATGGCGGCCAGCCAACCACGATTGCGTTTTGTTTTAATGCTGGTTCTTGTGTAAGTGCGACATTGATGTTAAATTATGTGCACCTGATGTTCTCTTCATGATTATCGCAATTGCCAGTCTTTGTTACTGGTAAGACAGAATTTTTGAATTATTTATGAGAACCGTGTTCTGTTTATTAGATCAGTTCTTTTTTCAGCATAAATCGGACATTGCCTGTTGTTAGCTTGATGGCAGGTAATTGCTTCAATTTCTGAACGATATTTTTCTAATGTCGACATGTTCTCGTATAAGAAACGGGTCGCACAAATATCACTGCTGCTTAACTTTTTATTATTGTTTGCAGCTTGCAGCTGAACGTGTTTGCCGCCAACGTTAGCAGAGACCGTGCACATAAAGCTAGGCTAATCAACAACTTTAGAGTTATCGGAAAGCCTTTTCTTGGTCTGTGTAATTTTAACGGCACCAAATTCATTTGTATGTTTTAAAATTAATTCATTTATACAATTTATGAAATGGGTGGTTTTTTCTGATTTTTTAACGTTTTTATTTGTAGCCAAATCGCAATTCGAACTCAAGTTGATTTTGTCACTTGAATTCATAACTTTTATTGCCACCGACCATATCAATCACATCGTCAGAATCATCAATACCGATTGTCACATCACATTTAGTAGAAGACATTTTGACCTGGTCACCTTTGTCGAATGAATTTTCTACAAAGGATGTTATATCGTTAATTATAGTATCTTAAATATAACAATTTCCTTACATTTTTTTGTACCGTGATTTTTAGCGCATTTAGCGCAAACGGCAGCTCCACGACAAACTGTAGACTTGTGACCATATCCTTGACATTTATTGCACTGTACGATATTTGTGTAATCAAAAACTCGATCGATTTACCAAACAGACTTAATTTTTATTCAGTGGCAACCTTGTATTACAATTGTTGCCGTAACAGAGTTTAATTTAAAATTTATATAAAATTAAAAAAATTATATAAAACTTATATAATTAAAATTATAAAAATTCTTTTTATAATTAAAGAGCAATTAACTTATAAGATTTCAAATTATTTCTCTTATAAATCTGTTGAATTTTACAAACTGGTTTTCTTTTAAAATTCAACCATTAAAGAAACAAAGAAACACTCAATAGGAGTCATTTTCTACTTTTGTTTTTATATTATAATGATACTTGATTATTTTTTAAAATCACTTTAGTTCTGATTTCTCTAAAGAGATTTGTAAAATTTTCAACTACGGTGCGAATGTAATTTACACTGCACCGAACATACAACTAATTAGAAAATAGCCTTAAATCTCTCTCTGAAATTTTTAATATGCTTAAACGTAGTCTTAACTATAAATATTTTATTAACGAGATTACTTTTGTTAATGAAATTTTCAATGTGATAATGACAATTGTTTAATAATTGTCTGTCCGCAATTTAAAAAGTTAAAGTTTTTGAACAATCAATCGAAACAAATAAAAACACTCAATTGACGATAGTGCACAATAGTAGTCCAAATTGTTTAGAATAATACAAAAATTTAACCTTACTACGATTGACGAAATATTAAAATTTATTAAATTTACTTTGATTAAATTTAGCTAGCAATTCAATTGGCCTATTTTGTATTTTATGAAAGACATAATTTCGCAGTTATCGATTTGAAAACGAAGATATAAATTTGCATTTAAAATAATAAATATTTATTTAAATATATATATATATATATATATTTGAAAAAACAAAAAAAGCAATTGATTAATGGAAAATCAATCGGTTTGTAAAAACCAAGAAAATAAAAATAATATTATATTAAGATGAAATTATTTAAAATTATTAGAATAAAATAAAACAAATAAATTAAATAAAATATATATAACATTAAATTAAAATTATTTTGAAATTATTCTTTCGTTAATAAATAACGAAATAAATATTAATTGGAAATTTTTTTAATAAAATCTTTTTGTATTATAATTTTATATAAGTATATATATGTATACAAAACATATTTATTTTTAAAATGTTTTTTTTTTCAAATAAAGAAAAATGGAATTATTTTCCAACTGTTTTAAAAACCACATTTCCAAATTGAAAGTAAGCGCGAATTTTTTTACGTTTATTGGTGCATGTGTATGTGTGGAAAAAAAAAGAAACCTTTTTTATAGCAAAAAATTCGAAGGTATAAATTCATGCGGAATCATTCAAAGTGGTTATATTAATTCGAAGATACTGACTTTAAACTTTGAAAAAATTGTTTCATAGTAAATTTTTCTCAAACGGTAAGTAGTTCTTCGTTTTTCGTTTTTTTTTTCAAATATTTCAATTATTTTCATTTTTAAATTTCTTGTTAATTTAATTATTTTTTTATTTTTATAATTTCAAATGTTTGGTTGTATATGTGTATGTGTGTATGTATGTTTGTGTGTATGTGTATGTCTATTTGTGTGTATGTGTTTGTGTGTTTGTATGTATGTATATGTGTATGTGTATGTGTATGTGTATGGCGTATGTATATGTTTTTTTAATTTAGTTACATTAAAAAGTTTTTAATGGAGACTAATTTTTTTATTTAACTTTTCATATGGCACCGAACGACAATAAATTAATATTGTTTATGAAGAAATAATTTTAACGATTTCGTCATCGGATGACGAGGATAGTGGTGACGAAATCTGTATCCTGTACGAAAATTTAGAGAACAACAACTGCCAAAATAAAATTCGCTGGCATCCGCGCCGTAATTACGCTCGCGAACTGGAATTAGTTCGTGAGCATATTCGCGAGTCGCGACGTCGTCGTCGCGGAAAGCAACAACAAAAAAAAACAATATAAATTTATAAAAAAACTAAAATAATTAATTTCTTTAAAAAATAACAAAAACACTTTTCGCGACTTTGATCTTTTGTAAAACTTGTGATAAAAAAATTAAACACGCTTTTAAAAATTTAAAAAAAATACGCTTTTCATAAATTCTCGATAGAGAAGCCAAAAACAAAAACGGAACGCGCAAACTACTGAAAAATTATCAAATTCCACAAATTTTATGAAACAGAATTTTAAGTATAAAACCTTAATTTCTCCTTAATGAATCTACTCTATATATAAATTAAAAAAAGTTAAAAATGATTGTTGGAAATTGATTTTCAATAACATTTGTAACAAACGAATTTCTGAGATACTAGTTTATACTGAATTTATTCGTAAAATATATATCTTAATTAATGTGTGGAAAACGAAAGGAAAATTCTATATTGAATTGTTCGATATGGAGTTTGTGTGTGTATGTGGTGTGTGTGTGTGTGTGTGTGTGTGTGTGTGTGTGTGTGTGTGTGTGTGTGTGTGTGTGTGTGTGTGTGTGTGTGTGT
>AGDA01002848.1:0-16630 GCA_000281935.1 Mengenilla moldrzyki | reverse complement strand
ATTGTTTCCTTTCAATTTTTCCAATTGTTTCTAGCGAAATTTGCTTTAGATAGGTCGATTAAAGCTGCCTACATTTCTTTTGATTTATATAAGTCCAATGATCACTGGGTAAATGTGTGCTCCGCATCATCAATAACCCGGTGGTATCGATGAAGACTTTTATTCTTAAAGGTGCTTGGTACTCTAAAAGTTTTGCTTGTACCACTTACCCTAGATCCCGATAGCCTATCGGCTCGAGTCACTTTGCAACCTAGATTGAAGGTGGAGGTTTAATTCACAGTCTCTTATTCGCTTATTTAATAATATCCCATTAAGACATTCGGCTATGCATCACTCGCTGATGTGTTTAACCCTTTGAGTCCCAGATAATTTTGCAAAAATACTGTTGAGAAATCCCAAGCAGTGCAACAACGCTTTCTCTAAATACGCGCGAAAAGTCCCAGCCAGCGCGACAGCGCTTCTTTTCACGCTTGCTTTGCTTGCTAACGCTTCGTTCGTTGTACACGACGCGCAAAACGTCTGGGTTTTCTCAACATATAAACAAAGCAGCGCGATCGCGCTGCTTGGGACTCAAAGGGTTAATAGCCCCTACAGTCCAAACTGTATAATGAAATTTCATGCACTTCCAGAAATCAATTATTTCTATTATTTCATAGATATCGTGAGTTTTTTTTTTTTTTATTTTTGACCAATTTTTTAAAACTCAGATCACAAAAAGTGATTGTTTTTGGTTTTTACTTTAAATCGTTTTTTCTAAAACAAATTTATTTCTGAAACTAATCAGGTCTATTTTTGTGTACAACGGCCATGGAAACGGACTTCAAATGATCAAAGAAAATAAAATTTCCAAAGCCCAAGTACAAGCAATAGTTTTTCTGATTGGCTGCAGTAGTGTTAGTCTTCAATATTTCGGAATTCTGAACGAAAGAGTAGGTGCACATAATTATTATCATTTGGCTCGCTGTCCGACAATAGTTGGAGGCCTGTGGGCAATAATTGACTACTATGCTGACTTTTTTCTAACTGATGTATTGTTAATGTGCTTATTGGGGTCCAAGCAGTTTCGCTGGAAAAGACATAATGAGAACTTTGAGCTTGAAGATGAATATATGTTGCAGAATGTTGAACGAGAGACTCCTCTGAGTAAACAACGTAATCTACTAGATGCCGTTACTGTGGCACGAAAACGATTACGGCTCACAATGAACGCAAGTGCCTTTGTGTTAAGAGGTCTACCAGTAATGTTCCTAGATTAAATACAAAGAACATTTTTACAGTCACTAGATATGTCTAATAAGGAGCTTGAATATTTTTGAGGCTAAATTATGACCAGTGGTAAAATTACTGTATGGTAAAAGTATTTTATCTCAGAAATTTTATTATTAAGGGTGCGTTCGAAAACTCAACAATAGTTAATTATTTTCGTAGATATTTTTTCAAAATGTTGATCAAACTGTTTAGAAATACTAAATCTACGTCTTATGTTCAATTCAATTCATTATATTATTTAAAAAATAAACTTAAAGTGGTTTCTTATCAAAATAAAAGCTTTAATTAAAATGTTCATAAATAAGGGATCTTTAAATTTTAAATTTTGTAAGTTGAAATTCATGATAACCAGCTGTTGAAACACACGACTAAAATAGTTGACTTTTCAAATACACCCTAAATGTTACATCATATTTTATTAGATAAATAATTATAGCTTGATTTTAGAACTCAAATCGGTCTCTTCATATTTAATAAGCTAATACTAGGATATTAAAATTTTAATCAAATATTTTCAAACAGATTTTAAGCAACACCCTTATATTTTTATTTAATTATTATAAAATTGCAACAAATAATTTAAAGAGACTTTGAGTAGTTTTATAAATGGTTAAAAAATCTTTTATAATTTTTTTTAAGTATCTTTTTGCAAAATTTACTTAAGTATCAAAAAAATTGTAATGTAGAAATTATATCATATGTTGTAACATGTCTTAATATGTTTTGCACCAAGTTGTTAACATAAAAACTTTTATTTTTCCAACACACAGGTCTGGATCTCTTATACGGATACCTCTATTAGTTTTGTAAAAAATATTTTGTTATTGAAATTGTGCATAGTTATTAAATTAAAAATATTTTCTTATAAATGAAGTTTATGGAAAATTTGGTGTACATACAAACAGTTTGTGTCCAGTGAAATATATTACGTAATAAAAAAATATGATTATATTAATTTAATGGCTATTAAATATGAAAGATTTTATTTTTATTTACGACAAATTTCAAAGGATTTTAACTTGAATTCCTCGCAAGGCTTTTCTTTGTAATTTGAATAAATCACAAGATCTAACGTTGAAAATTTGGATTTAAAATTACGATTTTGAGTTTTGGTCGCACTTTTTTATACATTGTTCACCCATGTCGAAATATGAAAAATTTGTTGTAATCAGGGGTAGTTTTCTGACAATTCGAAATTTATTTTGTTAATTTACATCAGTATTCCCAACATTTTTTGTGGCATCTCCTACTTTAAGAATTTCTAAAATCTTTATGCCTCCCATATTGATATTTCTAGAAAAATCACGACGAAGTTTACTTCACGATTCTAATTTTCCAGCTAATATTTTGGTAACGTCAAGTGAAATTGTAACTAATAATATTTACAGCATTTTTTCAAAAAAATTTTTTTTTTTTGTTAAATTTGGCACCAATACCTAGCATTGCATTTAAAATGGCCCGGTAAAAATGAGTTAAAATTGGTTAAGTCTATTTTCAAATTGTCCCCATTTGACTATCAGATTTCCCCTTTTGGGGCGTAGGCTTCACATCGGGAAAAATTGATCTAGATCATCAGAGTGAATATTCACATTTCCGAATTGTTGTTTTGATGCATTTTTTTGTGAAAACTTGTATTTTTTCTACTGATATTTTTTTCTATCATGCTTTCATACAAAAATCATCAATCTACCATTAAAAATTTGCACATTAAACTACTCTAAAGCACATTCTAAAATATCGATAAAATGGTGAACACTACCTATTTTTAATCGACAAACACCTTCCATAACTTTTTATTTTCCCATAATTTATATTCTTATATTAATAATTTGTAAATAAATAATAAACAAAAATGTTTCAAATTTATAAATTATTGTTCAAATTTTATACACACGAAGAAATGTCTTTCTACCTATGGAGTAGTGGTGGGCATTTATGACTCATTCCGTGTACGCCATGGTACCTGCGGGCATGAGGTTGGGAATCTTTACATTATATCAGTGTTTCCCAACCTTTTTTAAGCCATGCTTAAAAAAGGAACGTCAAACGAAATTATATCTATAAATTATTTGCAGCGTTTTTTTTAAAATTTACTTTATTTGACAACGATACCTAGCATTGCATTCAAATTACCCGTAACAAAGAGCTTAAAATTGTTCGAGTTCATTTTTCAATTGCCCCCTTCAACTACTAAATTGGCATTCTGTGGGGCGTAGGCCCCACGTTGGGAAACACTGCATTAGATGACAATAAGTTGTTAATGATGAGGATGATTATATAATTTACTAGAAACAAAAATTCGTTAAAAATGAATGCTTGAATTTAATGTAGGAGAACAATATTATCTCCTATTCACATATTAGTTTAAGCATAGATCATTTATTTGAGCAAAATGTTTTTTTATGTTTCCCTTAAAACATGATGACGCTTCTGTATTTCTTCCATAAACGATTAACGTTGTTACGTTGTTATATAAAGTGCTTTTGTCACTAATTTTATTTCGTCTTTAGTAAATGTTAGAACCTGTTGAAAAAATAGTAAATAAGAAAAATTGTTTCTTATATTTATGTTTTTTGCATTCACAAACGAAAAAAAAAAATAAGAGGATTATTTAGCAGAATTGCGCGGATAATTTAGTCAAAATGTACCGCTACTTTGGTTTAAAAGTTTACTAAACTAAAATTTAAGTAGTTTGGAAAAATTTCTCTGCATACCTACCTGAGTAATCTGTGGCTTAAAACTTTTGCAATATGTTAACGTTGATATAAAGAAACGTTTTTGTACTCATCCCAGTTTTTTTTTTTATTTTTCGTTAAAAACCATTATATAATTTATCTGAATTGTTTAAAAAGAAAAATTGATACAAAAAATGACACATATAAAAAGATTCATACACAAAAAATTAAGATAATTATCTTGTTACAAAAATTTTGACACAGAAATGAAGCTTTTTAAGCTTCCAAAAAAACGTCAAAATGCGTCCAGTTTGTAAAAAAATGATGAACTGAGAACAGACTTCAGACTGAGATCTCGTAGTTCACGTCATAAACACTGTCACGATCTGGCGTTGAATTTTTACGCCCCACTGCCTGACTGGCCAATGCGGATCCGCCTCCAGATCCCACCGCAGGGTTTGTGTTTGTCGCCGCCATTTCAATCGAATCTGACATTTCCAGCGCACGTGCAAATGACATCGGTCGTCTTCTGTTATCAGAAACAATGCTCGTCGAAGTGGGCACTAATTGTTTCCTGTGTGTCTGAGGACTACTATGACTCGATGGATAAACGGCAACTCCGCCTCTAAGTGCGGGGTGGTATGGTTTAGGTGGAGATGAAGCTAAAGACGAAGGCTGCGATAAAGCCGAGCTTTGAACATAGGGTGCAGCCTGTGGATGAGATACGGCTTGAGAGTAGGGCGCAGCATGACCTGTGGAATTAGCACCTGATTGATTAGAACCATGAACGTTTACTGGCCCGGGGGAATTATCCTTCCAAATATACATACTCTTCTGAGGTGAGCCCACTAGTTCACGTATACTATCAACAGCAGTCCGGCTTTCGGTTAGGGTACGACGCTGAGATACGTTACCCGTGTTCGGCAATGAAACAGATGACGAGGTAGTAACCAGTTTCGAATTCGGGTTCGTACCTGAGTTCGATTGCTGATACATGTGTCCATGATATTGACCTTGCTTCGAAGGAAAATCATAAACAGTAGTGGGTTTTGTTTGATACTGGTACGAAGCCACGTTAATGAAATCGGGACGTCTTGGTTGCGTGGGCGTGCCAGGATTGGACCTATTATAAAAAAACAAAACATTTCATAACATATTTCAAGCCTGTTTTAATATCTAAAACAAAAGCTATATTGTGTTGTAAACGATATTAAATATATTAAACTTTTAACCCTTGTTGCGAGTATCAAAAACTATTTTACAAAAATTACAACTTTTTTCATTTTTTACTTTAATGTAAACGTCATATATAAATTGCTAAGAAAGTTTATAATATTTCGAATTGTTACTTTTTAGCAGTTCAAAACGCTTCATAAGGTGTATTTTCATTCATGAAAGAAAATAGCACAATTTTAATATATTGTGTGGATAAAAATATTTCCACGATTTTTAAATTATTGTCAGTAGTTGAAACACAGAGAATAAAGTTAAAAAAATAGAATAATCACGCCTTTTTTTAATGAAATTGCTTGTTTAAATTATTACATCCTGCAACATGCGCATACGTTTTCTAACGTAAATAAGTGCGTTTAATAATTCTTAAGAAGGTAATTTTAAAATCATTCATTGAAAAATGATTTGATTACGAGTGTAATCGACCCGCCCACTGAAAGGCTTATGTATCAACCTTGTTAAAAAAATCGCATTTGGCTTTTTGCCTTTTTCTTAAATACCGACAAAATAATGAAAACCTAAAGCTGAATACTTGAAAATTATACGTATAGCATTAGGATAAAAACATTTCTCGATTTTGCCAACCCCTAAAATATAATTTCATGTAAGTTACTCAGTGCTGTACAAGTTTTCTGTTGAATTTCGATCAATTTCGCAATCAGTTCTTAATAAATTACATTATACCGTTTGAAAAAGAATATTTTAATGTCCGCATCATTAACCAGTAAAACGTGTAACAACTATATCCGCGTGTAAAATTTTGTTAAAATTTGATATTTAAATTGTAATTTTAGCGAAAACTAAATTTTATTAAAATGTGTTTAAAATATTTAGACGTCAAAGCGAAATGAAACAAGCAAATAAAAATTATAAATAATTAAGTTAAATTTATAATTTTCTGAGAGTTATCTCGAAAACAGTACAGTAACATTGTTCAATAAAAATTGTTCGTTTTGTGAAATCTAGTTATCATTTGACTAAACATTTCAACAATACTACTTACTCTGTGTTCGACGACTATATCTGTCATCGTTAAATATCGTTAAATTACACGTCATCGAAATATTTGTGACATTGTCAACAGTAGTGGATAAAAAACTGCTGTTGATCTAATTTTTTTAGAGTTTTAAAGTGGTTTTAAAACAAATACCTACTTAACATATTTACGATTAATGGTTCTCGAAATATTAGCGATCTAATGAACGACAGTAAATCGCTTAATTACCAAATTTTTACGCGTTTAGCCAAAAGGTCACCACGCTTAACTGTTTAAACGGGTTATTATAAAATAGCTGCAATAATTTTTATCACAATACTGTATCAAATGTTGTGACCACATTAAAATATTAACTAAGGTTCTTAAAAGTTAATCTTTTAATCTTTTTTACTAATCGAAAAAATATTTATTATAAAAAATTTTTATCGAGTTTATAAAATTGGCTCTTTTTATTTACGATCTAAAAGTTCTCTCTACTTATTTAGATCCAATTTTTTCTCTACTAATGTTGCTAACACTATTAACACTCAAACTTAAGTTTGGTCACTTACAACTGACCCTACGAGCCAAAAACGCTTAAAATATATATTGTGTTGCTGAAACGTTTGTTTTAAAGCATTTTTAAATCAAGAATATAATTTTTCATTATTGAAATTTATATTTTTGTAAAAAATTGTAATTTTAGTACTGAAAAAAACATATATTAAGTGTAAATACATAAGGACATGCATATAGTCATTACCAATTTTAACAAAACTAATGTTTTCACTCCTTTTTATAACAATGTTTTTCATGATCCTATCAACTAGGAAATTAACAATAGTTTTAAATGATTTGCAAAGCCTTAAAAACGAAAAAAACTCTGACTGTTAATATTGTTTTAAATCATTTATGGTTCGCAGGGGAGGTTAACGCCTCAA
This sequence comes from Mengenilla moldrzyki, assembly GCA_000281935.1. Classification (NCBI taxonomy): domain Eukaryota; kingdom Metazoa; phylum Arthropoda; class Insecta; order Strepsiptera; family Mengenillidae; genus Mengenilla; species Mengenilla moldrzyki. Next base: position 9,536 of record AGDA01002848.1, on the reverse strand, counting down.
AAACTGACTTAGAATTACCGCTTTACTACAACAGTATTTATTCAGCGTCTGTAAAAGTACACTTTTGATCTGTTAAAATCTTTTTATTAATAATAAGTCGAATCTTAAAAATAATTTTGGTACCTTAGCCACCGTTGTAAGCGACCAAATTAAAAATTTACATGTTAAGAGCAAGTAGAAATTCTAAACAAGAAAACGTCAGTGGGTCGGAAGTAAAAAGAGACATAAAATTAAAATTAAGATTGTTTAAAAAAATTAGCGAATGCAATAGGCAATCTCAATGGCATTAAGAATTTTCTATAAGAATCAGAAGTTTATTGGTGAAAATAATTTAAAATTATTTAATTAGACTCTTTTTTACGAATTTGTGTAACTCAATGAAGCAATTTACGATTTTATTCGACTTTAAAATAAAAATACCTTCGTATTGGACTAGAAGACATAAGAATGGGCGTAGGTACACCTAATGCTTTGATCCGTTGCTGCATAGTGGGAGACGGTCTTGCTCCGCCTCCAGCACCACTTATACTATAATCATTTAACGCATCAATTGACGACGTATGTCCAGCATGTGTTTGACCCATGCCAGTGTTCCGTTTTGGATCGGTGGTACGATGCTTGGGATGCGGACTATTCCGCACACCTGCTTGGAGTCCACGATGTAAACTTCCGGCTGTCGGTTCAATGAACTCCTGCGAACTCAAAAAGTTCGACTTTGAACCCTGTCGCTGTAGTAATGCCGATGAAATCGGAGCAGGTGGTTCGCAATCGGTTGACTGCGAAGACACTGCTTGCTCCAATTCCGTCTCATATATAAATGCTGTTGCGGTTTCTCGGCGTGGCGAAAGCTGTTGGTAAAAAAACGCTATTATTAAGGCCAATACTTGTTTTCTTTTAGAGAAATAATGTTTTCTGTAAATTATTTCAACAATTTTTACCACAAAGATTAAGTATTTCTCATATATAATTTTTACTGTTGCATGAGCGAAACTTGTATAACTTATATTATAACTAAGCTACTGTAACTAAACAGGTAGATATTTCAAACAACCTAAAACTACAAAATGTCAATTATTTTTAAAGGATATAATTATTTTATAATTAATAAATATCTGGCAACAAAGGAAAATAAAAACCAAATCAACCAGTTACCAAACAATAGAGTTTTTTCATTTTTTTGAAGCAAAATATTATTTTACAATTTATTAAGTAAAACAAAATTTGCTTTCAAACTAGATCGCCAATAAGAAATTGGTTTCATATAAAAAATAAGTGTACTTTTAATAAGGTCAAATGTTTACCAAGTTTCGAAAGTAGATTCAAACTCCAACATATGCTTAACCGTTTACGTACCACAAGCTACTTTTACGCTCTTTCGATTTTGTGTCGAAAAAAGCCAAGGCATTTGATTGAAGCAGAAACTGAGAGCACACTCAAAATTAGTTATAACTCGCAGTGTTATAACGTTTCTCAGCTTCTTTCAACACATAATCGAAGGAGAGCGATTGGGATCCTTGTTGCTTTTCGATTGTGTTTTTTCAAAACCCTCTGGTATGCAAACGGTATAAAAATTTGAACATCATTTGGAACAAAAGACCAAAGTATTTGAAAGAGACTGAACTTGAAAGGAATGATTTCAGATTTTCCTGAATTTCATAATGCTACTCGTATCTCTATTTTTTTTAGGTGTCTAGCAGTGTTCTCAATTAAAATTGGTATTATAAATACAAATATACATATTAAAACAAACCTTATTATAGGAATGTGATCCAACCATCGTCCGAATCCCATTACTGTTAACAGCTTTCGTTTGGTTTTCATTGGTTATTGTTGCAATTGGCTCAAAAATTATTTGTTCGCGTCCTTTATAAACATATTTCGTCGGATTTTTAAGACTAAAATTCGAAACTAATATTAGAACCGATGAAACTATTTTGTGTTAATAGCATACCTAGGATAATGTGGTCCGCATTGGATATAGCAGCAATTATGAAAGCAGCCACGCGAAAATGGATTATAACCGCCCTTAAATTTGCCGGTCACTTGTTCATTGGTAGTCCGGCCTCGAGACACTAGCACCATATGGAAGCCGGTTAAACCGAAAATCGGAATCGCCAAAATAACAATAATACCAATCAGACTTAAACTGCTCAAAGAAATGAATATAAAACTCTAATCTTGCCACTAAAAGATTACGTTTTAAATACATTCACAAATTTACCCCAAAGAAGCATTTCAAAAAAATAATTATTTTCATATTAGAAAAAATGACAAGTAATTAATCTTCCGACTTTTCGAATCAAATTATTGAGGGATTTCACACTATAGGCGTTTTGATAAACCAACTCTCAATTAAACTATTATTTACATTATAACTTGCTTTACGTCACAAAAAGTTATTCAATTGTCTTAGAGTAGAAAAATACATATTTGTGATGAGTCCGAATCAGCACACGGACGACAGATTTTAAATAATCTGACTGCTTATACACTACTGCAACGAGTCTGAGAAAATTCTGTGTGTTGGTTAAGTGTCAATTAAATCTCGTGTGTTGGGTCGAACTCGGCACAGATATGTGTATTACTACATTAATGTTGGTAAAAACACATTTTACGAAGAACGTGTTAATTAGAATATTATCAGCTTCCTATTTTAAAAATTTTGCTATTTAAAGTTATTTTTTAAATTTTTGATAAACTGAGTTTTCTTTCTAAAATTCAAAATTCTAAAAGTGGTGAATAAAAAATTACACCGAGGAAAATGTTAAGAGTGACGTTAACACTAATACCTAACATTTCGGCATTTCAAAAAGCTTTGTACAAGTTTGTGAAGTTTACCAACAGATTTTGTTAATCGAACTATCTTTAAGGTAGATTTATCAAAATTCTTTATTAGTTTTTCTTGTTTTCAGAATACATAAGAGCAAAATATTTTGTAGTATTTTTTATCTTCTTTCAATATTTCAGTTGAGATATCGTTACGTGCAAAGCGATTAATACGAATTGAAATTTTAAATATGTTTTTTTATATAAACTGAAATCTGTGTCCCTGTGTTTTCTATAGTTATAAGAAACTTTTACAGCATGTCATTTATGTTCGATTTACAATATTTTGATTTCGATGAATAAATACATTAACCCTTTGTGTCCCAGACAGTTTTGCGAAAACACTGTTGAGAAATTCTAAGCAGCGAGACAGACAGCGCTTGTTTTCACACTTGCTTTGCTTGCTAACGCTTGGTCAATTGTACACAACGCGAAAAACGTCTGCGTTTGCTCGACATGAAAACAGAGCAGCGCGATCGCGCTTCTTGGGACTCAAAGGGTTAAACAATCTACTTGAAATTGCTGAGCTTTAATTTGAAATTTACTGAGATATCAAAAAACATTCATATTCTTTTAAATACTTTAAATTCTATTACAAACGTTTCGTTTAAATAAATATAGCTTTAATAATATTTTAAAAGTAGTTAATAACCTCTTCAAAGTAAACAATAGACATCAAAACAATAGAAACTTACGAAATAATAACATCGGTTTCTTGCAGATTCATCTTATGTTTCATGATGTAAAGAAGACAAACGACAAAAACGCTTATCATGTATAAGCTCAATGAGATAAGGAAGAAAAAGAAAAATCGGTAGTTGCGTCGACCAATGCAATTGTTCATCCATGGACAATGATGGTCAAAGATCTAATAAAAAATAAAAAATATTAGACATAATTTTTAAAATGAGAAACTTCTTAAATGCATTTTGTGTTTAAAAGTGAATAGCACAGAGTCATTACTTTCAAGTCTGTTATGATAAATTAGTTGTAGTCGCCTGAAGTCATCATCATTGGTCAAAACAAAGTCTGACTTCAGTCAATTAAAATAAACTCACTAAGTTGAGATTCAAACACGACTCTTACAGCTTACGTTCTAACGACTAGGAAATAAACTCATCTTAATAAGTTGACTTTGAGACATTTAAGAAGTTAGAGTCATTTGGTTTGCTAGTTAGTCACAGCCATTTCGAAATATTAACTTTTATTATTTGGTCGTATGCAAAAATAAAATTTTAAAAAATATATATATGGAGGATAATTATTGCCTTAATCAGCTTGGTTATGGTAAAGCAATAAATAAAACCATCGATACTGATAAGATTAAAATTCAAGATATTCTACAGACCAGAATAAAATAGCGATTCTTAAGTTATACCTTCGCTTATACCACATATGTCCAACTTAGCTCTAAATATCTCAGGGCTGTGGGGGCTATTGAACGCGTCGACAGGTGACGAATAGCCGAACGTCCTACTGGGATAGCCTCGAATAAGCAAATAAGAGACCGCGAACCAACCCCCTTCCTCACTCCCAGCCTAAGGTGTAAAGCGACCCATGCCGATTGGCTGATTTCTATTCGGAGTGAGTAATGAGGACAACGAAGTCTCTAGGGTATCGGGCAACCCCCTAGAGTAAAAGCCTTACATCGTCATCACCGGGTCACTGACAATGCGGACCTTATACTTAACCGGTGACTATCAGATTCATATGAATCTTAATAAAATGGAAAGAAACTTTCTAGAAAACTTTCCTGGAAAGGAAAAAATGCTTTCCAGTATTGAGCGCTGAAAAGTCGTAAAAGAAAATGAAACCAACGCTCGAAGGAAGAAAAAATAGACCCTGAAAGCTACGGTAAGACAAGTAAATGAGGCTGAAGATGGTTAGGGGGAGGAATAAACTTCAAGCCCCAACATTCAGGTCTATTCTTTCTTGTGATCACGTCTTACGATACGAGAATATATTAAAAGTATTCTCTTGTCGGAAGGAAAGCAGCAGCTTTTCAATTACTGTTCTCACGATTTGGAATTGGTGTGACCCAGTACTGAGGAGACTTACAACCAAGTCGCTGGGAGTAAGATTTTGAAGGTAATGCTCAAAGACTTTCTGGGCAGCTGTTTTTAACCTTGGAAATACCTATTCTGAGACAGAAGGATTTTAGTTGGGCTGTTGCCAAGGAACACAAAGGCTCTTGTTTGGATTTTTTATATACATGTAATTGGTCCCTTGAACTACCGGTTTGCTAGAAGTACAATAAGCCATACGACTGCAGTGCTAGGGTGCTAATCCCGCCTAGCAAGCATGGATTATTATTTATTTATTTTATAGCTCGAAATATACACAACCTTTTTTCATCCCTAATCTAACCAAGGACTAAGGTTTGATGTAATTTATTGGGCATATCATTGATCACAGAGATTACCCAGATCGGCATAAGAAGAAATTTTATAAAGTCTCTTTGTTTTTATGTTGATACAAATTTAAGCAAAAGTAAACATATCTTTTGATAAAGCTTTTCGCAATGTTGCCAGAAAAATAGATATTTGTATTTTCTAATTCCACTTCGAAGGCGACTACAAAAAACATAAATACAGTCGGTAATTCATTTTTTCTTAACTTTTTTAGATGTTTGTTCGAAATAAAATTAGAATATTTGTAAGAAAATTACATTAAACGGAAACGCAGATGATTTATTAGAAAAATAGAGTAGCGGGATCAAATTTTAAAAGGAAAGATAAAGGAATGCTTTGTCGAACTAGGTAATCTGTGTTGATAACTCTAACCCGCTATAGTCATATATTACCCAGACTAGCAACGTGCCATGTAAAATCACATATCATTTACAAAGTTGCTAGTGTCGCTGCTATCTATTTTCGTCCTAAATATTAATATCACATTAATTTCGCTTTTATTATATCGTTTCACCCCTATTTATTTTTCCTTTATGGTTAAAAATTTTGTATGTCGCTCTATAATAAAAAAACTGTCGCTTTAAATCGTATAAATACCAACTGAAAATGTTGAGAAATTCAGTTTACTTTCTTCCGTTGCCAATCTGGGTAATCTGTGGCTATAATCGAAGGTGTTTGTTCCACGACGCCTAGAGAAAATCGTCTCCCTCAATAAACCTATTATTAGTGGATTCTTAGCTACCAAAGTTCAGCAATGAACACATCGAACTTTATCACTGTCGCTAAGTTTGCTACGAAGTGATCATGGCCGCTGGTGTATGACTTGAATTTTTATACCTTGAGAGTTAGGGTCGATATTTAAGCCTCACTTGTTGTACATGAGTACAAACAAGCTTGAACTACACACATGATTTTACGACACATAACGAGCTTCTAGAATTGTTTTAAAAATTCACCTCTATGCAATGATCACAGACACTACAATGTGAACAACGTGGTGGACGATAAAATTTGCATGTGACACACCATTTCATTCTCACTGTAATGCCGCTTATGTCGACGTTCTTATAAAGGGGCGCACGGAAATCATCGTCACGATCCTCGTCTGGAGGCGCCTTCGGAATAACGCCAGGATCCATAAAGGTGGCTAAAGTGAAATTAGCCAACACAAAAAACGTTATAACAGCCTCCATTATGGGCACCCACGGGTAACGATACAGAAAATAACGACATCTACAAAAAAATTAATCAATAATACTTTATATTTCGAAACACATTTCTTAACTGTGTTCACGAAATTTATTTAAAACATTTTCAACATTGTTTTTACAGCATATATCTGGTGTGTCGATGTGCAATTATCACATTTTTTAAAACTTTTTATTCATTTTTAAATATGTTTTTGATATTGTTTTTTGTTATACTAATCTGTTTTCATAACATGTTTTTAAATACGTTTTAGTATAGTTTCATAATATTTTTCTAATGTTATTTTTATGATATATCAATATGTTATTACAACATATTTTCAAAAACATTTATAATGTTGTTTGCTTTTAATGTTTAATGTTGTTAGCTTGTTATTAATTTTTTGTTAGTTACATGAAATGTTTAAAACTTACTTTAGTTTTTTTTCTTTCCTCATTATATTTTTTAAAACTGGATCTCATCCTATTCCTTTGTAATATGAATGATCTTTATTGTAAGTTTATGTTATAGTGTCCAGGAAATATATCTTCATATTTGTAAAGGAAGAAAAACAATACCGTATTTTTACTTTTATATTTTCACATGAAATTGTTTAAAAGTGTTTCAAATTATTACAAAATAGCAACTTAAAACGCTAACTATACTAGGTTTCCTTTCTCGAAAGGAAATCTCAAATTATAAAAGTACTTCGTTTTTCTTTCCTCTCACACTTCTATGTGATACATATATTTCATTGTAAGTTAAAGTGGAAGAGTAAGTGTAGTTTTGGTTTTGTCATAATGAAAAAGAAAAAGAAAAAAAATTGAATAAATATTTTTGAATTAAAATATTTATAACATTTTAAAATTTAAACTGTAGCACGTAAATTGTTTTTCTTTTAAATTTATAATTTTGTATTGAAATATGTCCTTAAAAGTTAACAGAAAACACTGATGTAATTAAAAAATAATATCTCATTTTTAGTATGAAAGAATATTGACATACTTTAAAAAAATTGTTTAATGAACATGTAATATAACACGAAACCGCAACCTAAAAGACATATTGGCTCGGACAACCAAAACTTAACATAAAAATAACAAAGATATAACCATTATTAAGTTTTGTTATGTATAAAAATGTTAAATAACAGTTAATACTAGTTAACTTTTTAAATTCCATTTTTTAACAAAAATGTAAAGCAAAGTTATAATTAATTAACCATTTAATAACTCTTAATAATAACAAAATGTTAAATTTCAAATTACTATTTAACAGTTAAATCTCAACGGTTTGTGAGTAGTTAATTAATATGATCAGCCGGAAAAAAATGTTAAAAAGTTTAAAAAATGTTTTAAAACGTATTTAAGTAACAAAGTAATCGAAGTATTTTTTTAAACGTTTATCTGATATTAACGTTTTTAAACATGCTTCAGCATCCAAAAATACAGACAAATACATTTACATTCTTTTTACAAGAAAAAACGTTTAAAAACATGTTAGAACAGGTTATTTCAACATTAGCTATAAATATTGATCAACAAATCTGAAACAACGTTTCAAAATGCGAAGAAAACTTTTATAAACATGTGTTATCATACAAAAATTTTACAAAACGTTCATAATTTTTAGACCTTTGTAGGAATATTAAAGAGACAGTAAATTAAGATATACTCTAACACATTTGTAACATAAACTTGAACGCTTACAATAGCAATTTGCTTATATAAGGAAGCCTTACAATTTGGCATAAATACGATTTCGTGTCGTCATAGAAGGGAAATTAGTGACTTTGGACTTATTCGCCGATCAATAAGCGAATAAAATCCGCTCTAAAGTCGAACTGGATTGCCGAAAAGAAACTTACGGATAAAGAAAAAAAAGCGCGGTTGCGGTCAAGAAAACGGTCCAGGCTACGACTGCTGGCACATAGCGAGTGGTTAAGCTACATTTTGGCATCTTTGGTCCTAGCTCCGGAGTTTACAGCGTACGGCTGCCGCAGGCATAGGCGCAAATCTGCAAAAATCTCTTAGTTTTCGTATCAAGTACGATCTGAAACCCGAACCAAGATTGTTTCTTAATCATTCTTAGTTTATGCACCGCATAGTCAGTGTTAAGAAATCATTCGATACCGTCAAGCTATATGAAAACGCCACTATTTTCACAACGTCAAATTTAAGCCTTATCACTTCTCGTTGTTCTGTGCCGCTAATTACAAGCGTGAATCAGACTCGTTTTGAAGGACTTTTACAGATAAGAAAATCGCGAGTGAACTTTAAAATATTTCAAATAATTTTTGGTTGCATTCGAAAAGTTGACACTAGTCTAAAGTTAATTTAATCTGAATTGGTTAAATGACATCAAAAAACTTAAAAGTTAATTGAATTGTATAGAATTTTTGAACGGTGAAATTGTATTGTTGCAATCTCAGCATTGTACCCTGTGTACCAAACAATATCAGGTTAATATTAACTTGATATTTAAAAAAATGTTAAATATTCATTTAAATATCCTATAGTTATCAACCCGATAACTATAGAATGTCTTTTTCGTTACCCTTTTTTATTATTAACCTGATATTTATTTAAGTATTAATAGATATTTAAATAAATATTAGGTAAATATTAAAATAAATTTTAATATTTTTTTACAAAAAAAGTGACACTTTCACTTTACATATCTGCTGCTGTGTTTATGTATTTCTCTCTTCTTGCTTTTTACTGTGTTCGTCTGACTGCTTTGTTCGTTGCGTTCACGTTTTCAGTGTTTTTTCTGTATTTTTTTCTGCCACGACAGGATTCGAACCTACGATCGTAAAGAACGTTGCATCAATAGACGAGCTCTCATCCACTGGGCCATATTGTTTGCTCAAAAATAGCTCAACAAAAACTCTGTTTTCTCTTTTTGATGTATACTTATATAAATTATATTATCGTATATATAATACAACATTCCTATTTATTTAATTTAAAAATATAAAAATTTTCTTAAATCAATTTTTTACCAAAATTTTTGTTTTCTTTTTTTATCTTGTAGTAATGCAGTAAAAAAGAAAATTTTTGTATTTAATTTTATTAATAATCGATCCCAAACCTTGAAAATCGTAACAAT
>AGDA01002784.1:0-10530 GCA_000281935.1 Mengenilla moldrzyki | reverse complement strand
CACCATGAAAAACCAACGACGCAATCCATTCTTATAATCGTATTCAGAAATTCACAGATCTGACTTTACCTTGCGAGTTGCAACTGTAATGTCATTACGATGCATTTCTTCTCAAAAATTAGACAAATAGTTCAAAAAGGTACCACTGTGATATTGATAGCAGGTACAGTAATTGGAGGCTCAATAGTAGTAACAAAATTGATTCATTATGCAACTGAGAAATGGCGGCAAGACAATTTGAATCAATTACTACACGAAAGTCAAGAGGAACAGCACTTCTTTATAATCCAGTCATTTACTAACCGCATTGTTCAAGATATGAAGCAACCATTAGAATGCTGGTTGATTGAAGTATTTGAGTCTGATCTTAAAAATATTGAAAATGCGAAGTGCACTACTGACAAACTCACTTACATGAATCTTATGAAGGTTACATTTTATAAATTATAGTTAAATGGACTACGACTATGGACAGAATTTTAGATCCCACGGTAGTTTTTAGTTTTTACCAGTGTTGCCAGAAGAAAATAAAAAATTACCCTATTTCTATATACAGGGTAGCCAGATGGGTATGTCAAAAATTAAAAATTTATTGAGGAGAAACCCAAACTTTTAGAGATATTTTATGGGCTGAATCGGAGATAGTAAGGTCGAGAATTAGTGGTACATACGTTCGAAGTGTCCGCTCTCCTTTGCAATCACTGCAGTGAGACGGTGCTCGAACCCGTCGAAAACTTTTTACAATGTCTCGACTTTTATCTTAGCGATCGTGCGTGTGATTGTCGCTTTGGGTTGCTTTATAGTTGTGGGATTCATGTTCCAAACTAAGGACTTGAAGTAGCCCCACAGAAAATAATCGCACGGATTCAAATCTGGTGAGAACGGTGGCCACTCTATCCCATCAGCGTATTGTTTTGGGAAATCTAGACCCACGACGTGTGATCCGAAACGCTGGTGAAGTGTCCCAAATATCTCACTCGTACATTGGGATTTCGCTGCATCCTGCATGAACCACTGGCCATCAATAGCATTTTTTGATCTTGTATTGGAAATGAATTTCTTCTCGAGAAGCTCTTTATATGCCAGCGCCGTACAGGTTGAATCAAAAAAATAGGGACCAAGTATCCCATGTGAGCAAATAGTGCACCAAACCATTATTTTCTTCGGGTGCAGGTTGCGGATTATTGACGTTTCAAGACGTTGCCTACCCCAGAAGCGAAAGTTTAGCTTGTTAAGAATACCATCAAATATGAACAAGGCCTCATCAGCGAACCAAATTTTTTGGATTGAAATTTGTCCCCTGTGAATTTTTTCAACCACATCCTGAGAGAATTGAAACTGTGTTCGGTATGATCTTCATTGAGCGGTTGGGTGAACTGAACCTTTTAGGGCTTTAAACACAGCACTTTCGTGATATTCTACAGCAAAGATCTCGAAATATTAAGGCGGATAGCAGCTCTACGCACTGATTCAGTTGGTTCTTTTTTGAAAAAGGCGTCGACAAGTTTGTAGTTTTCAAATGTGTTCACAGATGGTTTCTTTAATAACATTGTTTGTTTTATCGCGGCCACTACCGGCCTTTACGAATTTTTCGAAAACATTTGCGGGTGAAAGGGCATGGAAAGAGAGAATGATCATTAGAGTTGATTTTGTTCAAGAAAATGACTGAAAATGCTTTCAGTACTCATTGTTGAAAGTTCTTTCCATCAGATTGTTGTGAGAGTAATATTGGTTGTCTCAGGCTGTTTTTTTTTTTTTGAAGCACTGCCCAATGATGAAAACTCGCTCGTGGATCGTATATTTTACCATTTTCGTTAACAAATACAATGGATCAGAAAAATAAACAAATACCGAGAGCAGATTTTTCCGTGAAAACTGAGACGAGAAAGAGAGAAAATGGCGCTTAAAAGCAGCGCATGCTCGAATTATATCAAAACTTTCTCAGACGTACCCATCTAGCCATCCTGTAAATTACCCTACGCTAAAAGCCAAATTATCCTATAGCCGTTTTCGAAAATTTATTCTCAATAGAATAATTATTACCTTATACCCTGCGAGCCACAAATATTTATAGAATAACTATTTTATACATATTTTAACTTATTTATAGAATAATATGTCTCAAAATATTTAAAAAATGTGTTTTATAATTTTGTGGTTTTTTTGAAGCTTAATAGGAAAGTATAAACTAAGAAACATACATGAATATGTACGTTTGTAGGAGTTAAAAAAAATGTTAGAAAATATTTATCTAAATTCTGGAAAAAAAAGTTTCAAAATCCCATGTGAATGATTTATAATGTTAAGCCCTACTCTTAAAAACCGATTTTTAGTTAAAATTTTACGTACAATGACTAATGGCGTTACAAATTATTATTGAAAAAAGAGAAATTTTGACACTGAAACATTTAAAGTAACAAATATTTTACTATTTTAATATAAGCTACAGTCACTATAATCTTATATACACCACACGAAATAAGTAGTATGTTTGATGTTAAAACTTGAGAAACTTATTAGCTTTTAATAACCATTTTTTTATAACCTAAGTTGCCTTTTTTTAGATTCTAAACTTTTAACTTAAATTATGTTAAAGAATTAAATATACTTCATCTATGTGCTTCTTTCTTTGACCGATTCCCAGTTACCACATATTAAAAGAAAATATGGCACATTTTGAATACTAGCTTAAGTTCTAATGCAATATTGCTAATATTATAGACTTTAGTATTACAAAATTCCTGCATCACTTATTCAGTAGTTGATTGGTTAATTTTTGCATTTTGTAAAGTACGAAGTTAAAAATAACTGCTGCGCAGTTTATAAATTGCCACAAATTAACTAAATTTTTATTTTTAACTTGTAATTTTTTCAAGATAAGGGAATTGCAACTTGACAATATAAAGGATAATGGTCACAAATGTACATCAAAGGTATTAATAGTAAATGGAAAAAAATCTACTTAAATATAATTTAAATTAACTTAGTTTGGGACGGGTAGAAAATAAACTAAAAAACAATATAAATATATTTTTGTTTCAGTTGATAAACAATTTCGAGAACATAAATATTAAATAAAGTAAAATCACGTTTAGAAATAAGTTTGGTAATATTTTGTACATATTTCTTAAATTTATGAATATAATATTACCATAATATAGAAAACAGACACCTCTTACACACATTTTATCCATATGTTTTGGTTCGCAGGTTAGCTACTCAAATCTACTGGACTTCTGTGTTTTGTACAAGTTCGAGTAAGTTTACCAAAAGATCTTACTAACTGAGGAGTATATTTTCGATATGTTATTTTACCATTACAAATAACATTTAGATTGCTCACATTCTTGTAGCTTCTACACTGAGAGAAAATTGTAGATGAAGCAGATAATAATTATGTACTTTTAGCAAAGCGTTTTGCTATATTTGGGATATACAAAAATTTTGCTAATTTAGAAACACCTTTATAGTAACTAATAAAATTTTTACTAAGTTTTCTAAAAAAATTTTGATCTCAAAGCACATTAAATTTATTTGTCCTATTTCACTAAATATTTTTCTCAGTGTATATGTTTAGAATGGCTTAAAGTTTTTCGAATGGTGAAGTATTTTATTTTTTCCATCTATAATAAGTGCAATGCGTTCTCAGATATCATTAAAATAATAAGACTTTACCGATTGGTAGCAATTCAACTGCATATGCATAGTCAACCGGCCGCTCTCAGCAGAGTCTTCTTGTCACCGACTGTCTTTTTTTGGATCGGGTAATGTCGGATTACTATTTTCAATATTCAGGCCAGGTTGGTCTGGTTACCTATTGATAGGCTATACTGTTAGGTAGCTCCGAGTAGAAAGTCGATCAATAAACGATCGGTTAGCAACCAAAAGCCTATTAATAAGCTATCGGTTGGTATATTGTTAAAAAAACATTGAATACAATTTTTATCTAATTATTTAGTTCAATTTCTATATAATTACCTAATTTAACAATATTCAATGTTTGCAGGACAAAATAATAATAGAATTAAATTTTTATTTCAAGTGTTACATAGTTGTAATTTTTAAAGAATCACATCGCTTTTGATTCAGTGTGATATTAATGAAATGTTTTTCTATATTTAAATTAGGATCACTTATTAATGCATACGGTTTTAACAATACATGCAGTTGTAATGCTAACTTTAACGTGCAAAATTTGGCATTTTGTGTTTCGTGGCCATTATATGAACAACGCTGAACTTATAACTAGTGACTTTCGTGAAAAATTTTCACTATCATATTGCTCGATTTTTATGAAGTGTTTACAAGAAACATCTTCGGAGTTTGTAGCAGCTTTACGACCTACTATAAGCAGTAAATATACACTTGAACAAGGGTTGGATTTCATTGAAGCATTGAATTTGATTCATGAACTGGAATCTTCGATAAACAGTGACTCTGGATCATTAATATTTGTTAAATTTTTAGATCATTTTAACGAACTTACCAGTGAAAAATTTTTAGAAGACTGCAAGCATTCCGAAATTATTCGAAAAATAGTTCGGCAAAACTTTATTTTATTTTCTTCGTATAAGAACTTTAAAAACGACTTCGAAAATCTAGGTTTTTTCATGTCTATAAATATTTTCAATTTTCAATTTTGTTTTTAAGCTGATAATTATTAGAGAAATTTTTTGACGCGTTATATATAATGGTATTTTATATTCAACATTAGCTTATACGAAGAATCGATATTTTTTAAGACTTCCAAAAAATTCAAACAACTTACATATAAGCTTTTTTGTAGGCACTTATTCCCCGGTCTGCATAGAAGATAGGTTCCAGAGAAAACCGTACAAATAGAAATCGATGATTTTTATACATAAGACCGTGTAAGTCAAAAATAAACTAATACATATTAAAAACATAAAGTGAATAATAGTGTATATAATTCATTTGACGCGTTGAAAATTAAATACAAATAAAAAAATTGAACCAAAAATTTTATTAGGTACTGCTGTTACTTTCAGAGTATTTGTTTTTTCTTTCTGTTTACTATGATGTTACATTCATCACTCGATAGTAGGGGTGTCACGGAGTTTCGACTTCGATTAGTCGGAACTTCCGACAATTTCGATCGGAGTTGAAACGAAATTCAAAAATCTAACTTTTTAGAATACAAAGAAAACAAAAACTTTTCATTTTAAACTTGACACTGTTTATTATTTCTGTGTAATAGCATATATTTTTTGTAAAAATTTTTAAAACAATTGAAGTTCGAAATTTCTTAATAAAGTTGATTTTCTAACCGCAAGGTGTAAAATTTGTGCGAAAAATTATTGTAAAAAGGCGGTATAACATTTTCTTAAAAAAAACCTAAAAAGTAAACATTTTGGGTATTATGAAAAGCTTGAGCAATATAAAAATAATTTTAAAACTTCTTTTTGAACATCAACTTCAAATGTGAAATGGAAACAAACCGATAAAATAATATCAGAAATGATTGCTTTGCAGAATTTTCTAATTAATTTTGTATAAGGTGCCGGTTTTAAGCATTTAATGCATTTCGCGTTGCCGAATCATTAGTTAAGAACCCGTCATTAAATATCATTTTAATGCATTAAATTTATTATAAATTTTACAATAATTTTTTTTAAAAAAAAACATTTGCTCAATAATGAACTCCGACTCCGATAAGAACTGAAAATTCAAATTCAAATCTGCCTAGAAAAACTTACCTCCGTAACATGCCTACTCGATAGTATTTGGTGCAATTCATTTTCGTTGTTAGATGAACAAGAAACAATTTCAGATCGGAAATAACAGGAGTACAAAACAAAATCTAACACCTTATGTAGTCTCGTAAAAAATAATAGCGATGCTGATCGCTTTTGTTCATTTGATTTGTTTGAATATTGGAAGTGTTATCATTATTACTAATCACTATTTGTTTCAATAACAGGTTAATGAAATAACAGATTTGTTAATGTGTGATGAAATTCAGCGTGTTTTTACTGCTTGCTGTGATTCAGTCAATAATTTATTTAACGAAAAAGTCATTATACAGCTTTATAATCACAATAATTCAAAACAAACTTCTGGTAAACCAGGAGCGAGCAATCGAGTATTTTTGATCAATTTTTTACCGGCTTTTCACAATATATTATATGATCAACCAATTGTTCATGATATGATAAATAGCTCGTTGCATTGCAAAACATTGCAATTATTTGAGCGGAATTTATTGGATTCTTATTACAAAGATATAGTAACTTCAAATTTGAACTTTAATATTAATACCAGTATATGAATTCAATATATTTTTATATTTTAATATTGAAATTAAGTTTGAAATTCAAATTATAGCCGCATATAATTTTTTTATAATAGATGTATTATTTTTAAAATTCTTGATGCCGATTAATGCTTAAACAAATGTAGTTCATTGAACAAAACAGTTTAAAGTAAGTTTTCGCAATACAGTATTTTCTCTACATTGATAAAAATGTATATAAAATTTTAAAAGAATTTTATTTTAAATTGAGATAAAAAAAATTATTCTTAAAAATCTGCGAAGTTTGCAATTTATTTACAAATTTCGTTTTACTTTCCCTGTCAACCATTTATCCTCATAGTGATATCACTGTGAGCTTACAAATGTGAACCTCACAATAAGTGATATCATTGTGAGAACAATGATTCTCACAGTGCTTACAGTGATCATTATTGTGAAATTCACTATATATTCACAGTGAATTTTGAAAACTTACTTACAGTGATATCATAATGTGAGGACTATTCGAACTTCGTCTCACATACGACCCTCACTGAAATCATAATGAAGTTTCACAGTGATTTAACAATGTGAGGACTGTTCAAAATTCGTCTCACATACGACCCTCACTGATATCACTATTAGATCACAATGATTTGCTCACTGTGAAATCACTCTCACATTATCTTCACATTTGGTTGGCAGGGTTGAATCTAAAATTATATTTCTCCCGATTTTTAACAGAATTTTACAAATTAAAGTTCACATAGACAAAAAATTCTGTTTTTTACTAGACTTATAAACGCAAATTTTGTAAAGAATAATATTAAAATTAATAGGCCAATTACAGCTAAAAAAATAATCAATTTTATCTCAAAAAGTTTCATCTCTTAGATTTTTTCATTAAAAAGTCAAATAAAACATCAATAAAATTACATTGAGAAAGCCAAAAAATAAAAATGGTAAATACGTCTTTGTTAGTATTATGGGTCTTTGAAAAAAAAGAGTACTTTCAAAAATATTGCAGAATCTTTTACTGTTAGTAAATCGTACGATGGGCTTTACTAGGCCTAGAAAACTGATATTGTTAACAAACGCCATCATCTTGTCATCAACTTATTAATTTCTACTACCCATATACAGTATATATTTAAAGAAATAATGTAAATTAATTTAAAATTTAATAGGAATATTTTTGAATTTCATAAAACTATGAAATTCCGTATAAAAAACTTACTAAAAAATTAGTAATTAAAATTTAAGATTAAAAAATAAGACTAGAATATTGTATTTTGCTCATACGATACATGCTTAGCTGTCGTAACTAGAACTGTAATTATCAGCATTTGGATTGACGCAAGGTGTCGGTGTTGGTGATGGCGGTGTTGAAACATTAGAACTATTATTGCTTATTAGAGACAATCGTGGACTGTTTTGCATCTTTGATCGAAAATGTTCGTTAACAGACAATACATTTTCCACACCACTGAACACGTGCTCCAACGTTGATGTTTGACAGTGTTGATATATATCGCCCAAAGGATGCTGCTGACCAGCTATTTGGAGCCGCTGATCTGGAATCTGTTTCTTTTCACGATTTCTTGGTAATGATGGTGGCATTTCTTTTGGCCTTTGCAACGCCGATTTTTTCGTATTTTGATTACGAATTGAAGTCATCGAACTTTTGGACGATAATGAATGCATCTTTAATATTAAAAATCAAACTTTAATATCCTACACATGTTCATAAAAAGCATTTTCATAAAAAAAAATTAACGAATTGTTTCTGGTTCAAAATATAACCCAAATGTTTACAGAAACAGGTTTTCAAAAGAAATGTATATATTTGAATAAAAATATTATATATCCTTATTTATATACACTTTTAAAACTAATTACCGTCAATTATTTATACCATTTAACATGTTAATTTTAAATTTAAGCGCTTGATATGTTTCACCATAACTCGATTAATGTTAAAACTTGTTAAAAATGTTTTTTAAAAAATTTATCTACTTCCAGAAAGATGTCTAGGAAGCTTTTAGATTAAAAAAATTTTTAGTTTTCAAATGGTATTAAAGCGACAAAATTTAAATATAAAATACAAACAAGGTATAGTAATTTTAGTTACTCATTATTTAGAAAATTTTACAGTGTTACTTTTAAGTCATACAAAAAGTTTTTTTGGCGATAGCAACGCTATCTTTCGACCTTATTAGACTTCGTCCCTCCATCAGCACAATATGTTTGAGCCTAAATTTACGTCAAATAGTTTTTCCTAGAAATATTTTTTAAATGCCAACATGTACATTTGAATAGAGAATATTTCTTATCAAATTGTACTATGCATATAATGAGAATAGTAGTGAAGCAATTAAGAAGTACTCAAGGCAGTACCGTCGAAAATCAATAAGCATTTTCGTACTCCAACCCGGTTAACCTACCTATCAGATTAATATACTGAAATTTCGAAATTTCAGCTTCATATGTTGTTTTGTTTTAAAGTAATTAATGAAAACTTTTTGCGTAACTTAAAGCTCACTGTATTGGAAGCAAAATTAAATTACTTTTAGATTAATAAAAAAACTATTTAATATTTTGAAAATCAAACCTCTTTTTGTGACTCAAAATTTTCCAACGTGGTTGGCAAATCAATTAATTTTTGTTTTTGAATTCCATCACCGGGACCCAAATGTGTTATGTGATTGAAATTAGTGGGCGCTGATATCATTTTAGTGCGTCTCTCACTATAAGTATAAAGATAAAAACAAATTATATTGTATAAGTTATAATTTGTTACATTTACATATTTCAGTAATATTTAAAAAGTTGTGGTTGAGCAAGCCCGCATTTATACGTGTCATATTTTTTTGTTTAATTCGTATAGTGTGTTAAAAAAATTTAAGTATAAATTATATAGACATAAAATACAAATACTAATAATCAAAAAGTTGTTAAAATTGATACCTAATAAACCACTTAATAATTCAAGAGCAAAATTTATCAGCAGCTCCTTAAAAACGTCTAATTTTATTAATGCACTATTCATTAGATACTTACTTCAAAAAAATTTACTTGTCAATGGATGCATTAATTTAAATGTTTATCAATGTTTTCAAATGAAGGTTTTTTTTTAGCAAAGTCACATCAATGTACAGTTAAAACTTTTAAAGGGAATTAATACATTATTCGGCGTTCACTGAAAATCCTTAATGTTTTAGGTACATCAAAATTTATAAGGGTACATGAAATAAACAATATCACTCAGATATCATTTTATACCAGTACATGCAATGTAACAAATGGTAACATAAAAGAATTTTAATTTTTACGTCTTCTGTTGTTTATTTGCTTCACGTAACGAAAACCACCTCTTTGGCCTTTGAATCGGTTTACCATTACCATCATAACCCACAACGTTATTAAAATTTATCAAATTTTCTAACGAAAAATGATTTTATAATTATTATACATAAGTATTAACACTATTATTCACCTTCATTCATATGGGATAAATAGATAAGGTGATGCTGCTCATTTGTTACACAAATTGATAAAATTCCAGACTCATTTAGTGGCCTGCATCGTTTAACGTTTATTGTTTGAATCCAGTCACCACTTAGAGTTTCAAAAACATCAATATGTGTCTCACTAAATACTAATAAATATCCATCGCAGTAACCTAAAATGAAAAACATGTATTTTGTTTGTTAAAAAATTGATTTTGAATTTAAACACCTTTTATTCTGTTTTAACATATATAAACTCTAATGCAATAAAAATATTCAATTTCAAAATTAAATAATAACAACAAGACTTAAAATACAAAAAGAAAAACACGTATTGAGATAGTGTCAAAAATTATATATTAATCCATTAAAGATTGATTTTTTTTTAATCATTCCTTTAATAGAAATAAAATTTATAGTGTTGTTTGCCGAAAATAAGCAATATTTAAAGTTGACGAATTATGCTTTTAAGAACATATGAATTAAAACATGGAAATAAACATATAGAATAATTAAAATCATAAAATTCCAATGCTTCAAAAATTTTACGACATATATATTCAAGCTATCACATGACAGTGCAAGTCCGTAATTGGATAATAACAATATTATATGTGCTAGCTAAAAATATAGCGTATTCTTTTAAAATAGAATTACCTAGGGAGCATATTTTGACTTTTTTTTTTCTTCAAAAACCAAATGCTAAATATCTGTTAGTAATTGGCTAAAGATGGAGGAAAACAAAGGTTGTTTTTTGTTCCCCATTCG
>AGDA01002739.1:0-15017 GCA_000281935.1 Mengenilla moldrzyki | reverse complement strand
GTTATTCAGTTAATGATGCTTAGAAAATTATTTTAAGCTACCAGTTTGCAACTAATAAATTTAAAATTCAAGAAGTTGGTATGCTTTTTTAAGGTTGGTTTTGAATAATTTTTTAGTTTTTTGAATATTAGTAATTTACTTTGTGGTATTAGTTTTTGTAAAATTTTGTAAATTGAACTAAAAATTTGATTAAAGTAAAATTTAGAATTAAGAAACTTACAACGTAAAAGTAAATCTAATGACACTGGTCAATATCCATATATCCATCCATTTTCAGGCTCTCTTTTCCTGTTCGGGTCTCGGAGTCACAGTGTTTAGAAGAAATTTCTATTGTTTACGTTCTTCAACGGACTGAATGTATTCCGGTGGTATACCGAATTAACCGAGAACCAATGATCCGATTTTGCAAATCCGTGTTTTCTAGTTTCTTTTGGCCGTTTACCCACTGGTTTGCCAAAGAGAACTCGATCAAATGTCCTTTCCTGTGGGTCCTTACTACGTGACCATACCACCTTAGTAGCAAAATCTACAATTTACAAGACAGCGGTACAGATTTATTCATAGTATTGCTGGAGTTTCAACTGGTTTTCAAAAATAATGATTTGTTTCAGAGAAATTTCTACAAATTTGTGCAAAGCCCAAATATCCAGTTTCTTAATAAATCCAAGATATCTCATATGAAAACAATTGTTGTATGTGTCACATTTAATTGTATTGCAATCTGTCGCACATTTATATGACAATTTTATTCAATTATCGCTTTTATTTAGTCATCAATAGCTTCAGATGGTCATCCAGAATCTCCAGAATGATGCTTTTTAAACTAATTTTAACACGTGCCTTCTGATAAATAATCAACATTATAAACTTTTCGTATCTTTTGGTGAACTGCAGACGTTTTCTTGCCTTTTATGGAGACAAAAATTTAATTGTCACAAAAATGTTTATTTTTGTAGCTTATATTAAACTGACAATAAATTAATTGTAAATAAAACCGCAGGAATTTGTTTCTGTACTAATATAAAAATATCGACAGCCAAACTCCGAAAAAAATTTAATATCAACAAAAGGATAATGAACCAAAAACAATTCTATATCCACTAGTGCAAACCGAAATTACATTATTGCCAAATAAATAATTCCTATATTATTTAAGTTGGTACCAGTCATTTAAAAAAGTGTCCCTTTTTATAGAAAGTAAGCAGTTGTCACTACAAAAAAAAGAACAGTTTTGTTACTAGTACAGATTATTGTAACGTTCCGTTATTAAATGCGATTTACAACATTGTATGATTTCAATTTTGAAAACGACCGAAACGCCTTGCAACTGCAAGAACTTTTTAAAACCTCTCAAAAAAGAGTCTAAATACTTGTGTTTTCTGTGGTGTTTCTAAAACTTGTAAATGCTAATTAATTTAATTCAATGAATCACTATACTTTCTTCTGTGCTAAAGTGATCACATTTTTATTGAGACAAAGTGGGACCAATGGGACGAAACAAAAATTACGATTTAGTTATACAGCTTTGTACAGCTTCACACACATCTAATTCTTTTTTTAAGCAAATTTATTTTAACAGGAGTTAAAAAACTCTTTTTACGCAAATTATTTTATTTTAGCACGATTTTCAATATTCTAGGAATACTTATCTGTATAAAAATTGTAAATTTTGCAAAGAATGGTTTTAATAAAATCATATTTTTTTAAATTTAAAATTGCAAAAACGAGCCTTTGCAAAAATGATTGCTCAACGTAAATATTTTTGTAATCACTAAGACTCTGTAATGACGTACTTTGAATTAACTTATTAATCCACTGTGTAAAAATAGAAATCATGTGACAATTTTTTTAAAAAAAATTCTATTAACATACTTATTACGTTAAGCTGAAAAGTGCATGCAATTGCAATAGTTTTGCAGCTAATTGGCATTAAATTGCACTGCATGACGTCAAGTTACTTGATTGTTTACATAATACTTTAAAAGCCAGCTACACTCGAAGCTTAAAGTGCACACTTTCAGTAAACATAAATAGAGCTTTTGCCGCAGAACAAATTGATTTTTTAATGATTAATTTTATTATTTTTTTTTTTTAAAAGAAAACAATGCCTTTGGCAACTTTGACACTCTGAAATTGCATTTTGTATTTTTTATGCGTCAGAGAGTTATCTAACGAGACGCATGCATGTGCTTCAAATGATTGTTGAGCTTTCCAAAGCCGGATTACGATTTTTATTACGGAGGACGTGTGCTTAGTGCTTTTTTAATGAAGATATTTAAATAAAATTTTTGTGCAATGATCATTTTTCCTTCCTCTAATTAGCATTTAACTATTTAACTATTCTTCAATAACAGTTTAACAAACTTATTTAAATTTTTTATACGCAATATTACTATAAATAATGTCGTTTACACTTAATAAATTTACATACTTTTTATTCACTAAAAAACAATATATACTTATTCAATTAATGTCTGTATGTATTTGGAAAGCTTGACTAAAGCTTAGGCGCATTTAAAAACTACGTTAAGCGTTTAATAAAGGTTAAGCAAACTAATACGTAATTTTAAGTAAATAAACCGTAAAGTGTTATTTTTAAACTTAGTAAATCGTAGTATGTTTAAAAATGTGTTATTAGGGGTTTGGACATTTTAAATGTGGTAATTATATAGAATATTATTAGAAGATTGGTTAAACTAATAACTTAGTTAAATTTATGATATGGGTTTTTTTAATTTCCAAATAAAAGAAGCCCTCATAAGAGTAGGAGAAATCTGCCTTTGTCAGTGTTTGAATATTATTTATACGGCTTTTAATTACAAATTTAAGGATTTAAATATGAAAATCAATTGTTTTTGAACTTTTTTTTTAAAAAAATATTTGAAAAAATAAATAAATTAAAATCTAATTTGCAAACATTTGCGTAATATATTGATGTAAACCTGACAGCATTTGAAGCACAACGCAGTATACATATAAATATATTTGCTTTAAAACTAATGAAATCTGTATCTATACATATGCCAGTTTGATAAAGTACACCACTCAAAGACTAAAAGCAACTGAGCTAATTTTAACAATTTTTGATTTGTTATATTTTTATGAGCCTCAGTAACAGAATTAGTATTGATAAATTGAAAATATCAAAATTGTGAAATATTTTTAAAATGTAATTGAGAAAATTTTTTAATAAAAAAATTAAATCGGCCTTTCAATTAAAATAACTAAGAAGTTGAGATTTCTATAACCATTCACCACAACTATTTTTTGATGGTAAGAAACAATATTTTACGTCGCAAGAGAGTTACAACATATTAACACAATATTTACTGATTCTAAAACTATATGAAGCTCATCAGATCAACTAGTGATAAATAAAAGTAATAATTTGTGCAAAAATAGTAGCAAAATTTACGCATTTTTAAAATAGTCTCTGAACTTCCATCCTTTTGAGCATTTTTTATTTGCTTTTTTGATAAAGTATACATGTTTTTTAGCATTATTAAGCAATATTTAATTTCCTACTGCGCAGTTCGATTATGAAAACATATTTTTTAATATTTTTATCTTTTAAAGGTATGAACCCGAGGAAACAGCGTCGAGAACGAACCACATTTACCAGAGCACAACTGGATGTATTAGAAAACCTATTCACAAAGACTAGATACCCAGATATTTTTATGCGTGAAGAAGTCGCCATAAAAATTAACTTACCAGAATCTCGTGTACAGGTTAGTAAATAGTAAATAATAAATTCGAAAAAACGCGTATGCAACTGTGCTAAATACAGTGGCACAGAACAGAACACTACTGACAATTTAAAAGAAAATTAAATAAATTTATTAATTATAACATATTCATTTATTCCAACTAAAAATTCGATGGTTTAAAGATTTCAACCCAACGCTTTGATTACACTTTAAAGTCGTCTTCAAAAATTCCCCCTAATCCCGATTAATCGCGATTATTTAAAATTGAGTTTTCGAACAGCCAATTTTTGTATATGTAAGTTTAAAATGTTAGTCATACAGATCGCACAACTCTTGATAAATCTTCATCGATCTTAATGCATCTTGAAAAAAGTAGGGTGCATCGAGATGAAAAAAAAACACGGTTTTAAAGCTTCACGATATATTGTGGATGCATCGTGATTCCTTTTCGAACATGGTAGATTATTTTTCGAAAACGGCTTAAAAAATGAAAACATTCCACCATTTTAAATTTGCTGTTTGAAGTTATTTTCCCCTCTTCGTAGTAAATAAAATATATATTAACTACAATCTTTACACAATACACTAACACATTAGGTTTTGAGAAGTGACAACAGTGCTTATTCAGCGTCTGTGAAGATACAATTTCAGTCTGTGAAAATAAGGAATTGCTCTGTATAAAAATTGCCAGACTGTTAGAAAATTGGAATTTAGAAGCGATTTTTGTGGCTTTATCCTCTGATTTAAACGTCGGAATTAATCATTTATGCATTGAGAGTGGTTAGGAGATCTAACTAAGCAAAAAAAGCCAATAGGTCAACAGTAAAAAAGGAGCAAAAAATGAACGCTAGATTTCATTAATTTACAATATATCAAACCAGTTTAGCTTAAACCATGCTAAAAGTTTAAATTTCATACTGACCGCTATATTTTTTTTGCCTGAATCGAATAAAATGTACTGAAGCTTTCAGTTATATTTTGTTTATTTAACATTTTTGTGTAAAAAACCTTTTCAGTATATTCATAATTATAATAAATGTCACCAGAAAAAAGGGAATGAAAGAATGGTTTTGTTAAAGGCAAAGAATAAAAAAATGAAAAAATTTATTAAATATAAAGTTCTGTAGTGAAAGATTCATTTCAACCCCTATTTTACAGTTATTTTCATGAAAATTAGTCATCTTTTGTTACGAAATTTTGTCACCTAGTACATAAAAACACACCTCGTATACTTTTAAAGAGCTAACTGGTTGTCTCGTTTGAGAGTTTCGGTTACAAAAGTTTTGCCTTTAAAATTTAAATTTCAATTTTTTCTATTAATTTTTTTAATGTACTAAATTCTAATAGAAAATTTTCTAGTCACTAAGAAAGATTTAACCCATTCTCTTAATTACTATGGGTTTAAATAAGATTCTTGACAGAAACTTTTTTAAATTTAAGTAATTTTTATCATAGACATGCTAATTTAAATATGGTTAAAATATATTTAAAAATCTAAATAATAATCATGTAAGTTTAGCATTTACAAATTTCTAATTCGGTTATTGAAATGACAAAACATCACAGGCTAGAAAAAGCAATTGCTTCCATGTTTTATTAATTTAGATTAACAGTAATTATCATAATATATATGTCGCCTGCTTAGTACATACAAGGTGTTTTATGAGGAGGTTCAACTTTGAATAATTTTTCAATAAAAGCTTGAGTAAGTTTATTAATAGATTTTGTTAACCAAATCCTCCTTGCGGTGGGACCACCAAAACTCATTTATTCGAATATTAAACAAAGCTCACCAGTCAAATATGGTATTTTAGTAAACCTACTTTAAAGAGATTTTTGTGAACAAATTTTTTTCGAAAATTTACTCGAATTTATGCAAAACTTTGTTGGAAAACCTAAATGTCTGGTATTCAAATTAGTATCCATTTTTCTCAACATTTTTTTCACAGTAGAGTTATTTGTTCATTGCTTGCGCCTATTTGATTTTAAGGAAAAATCTGGCTGATCAACAATCTTGTGTAAAAAAATTTAAAGGATTGATAATTTAAAAAAGCAAAGTTTTTAAATTATAAGTTGGTAGTATTTAAAATATAGAGAAATTAAGCAGTTTTCTATGACGTAAAGGCAACCTATGATCTATATAATACTTTTAGTGACTACAGGTGTTTACCAAAATACCTATAGCTACATAGTCGTATGTACATATACATTACTAATATACTTCAAACGGACATTCGTAATAAATATGTGTGGCGAAATTTCAGTTTGGCACAAATGTTCAAAAGTGTATTCGGGAAAGTAATTGTTTCACTAGAGTAAATAAATAAATTACAATTTTGTGCAAATAGAAAGGGGGTTTGTGTGCGTAAGGAAAACAATCAATTATCGCGAACATTATAATTGTGCACTGCATATCAGAAATTCGGAATTGAAACTGTATACACACACAAATGTATATGTATATATGAGTTTTCGTAGGGAGAGCGAACTTATTAACATCTGCTAAAAAAATTAAAGCTTTTTTATCATCGCGACTGCACAATACAATGAAATGAAAAGACTAACCAGCCTGTAAATTGAATCATTACCCTCGGCATGGCAAACAAGCCGCCCTAAAATCACTTATTGTCAATATACGATAATAATAATGCATACACACACACGGCACCCGGAAAATGCTCAATACCGCATTTAATTCTGCTTCGTGTTCAGGCTTTTGAATGCACAATTTTCGTCTCCGATTTGGTCACGAATTCGAAATTTATGTAAACGAAAACGAATCAGTTCCACAACTCAGGGGTGGTAATTTTACACAATTATTCTAAAATCAGTTACCTTATTTAATAAACTGTACGTGAACATTTAATGAATATTTTTAACTCCTTCTACCCTGATGGCAAAGTCTAAAAACATTCATACCCTATCCGTTACAATGGCAAAGGTCTTTAATTTTTTAATCACTAAATAAAATAAGGTAATGGTGGTTAATTTGCTAAATTTAAAAAAGTTTAAAATTAGTATTGCCAACTTACAAAGTAAAATAATAACGTATTTTTTATTAAATTTTGTGATCTGTATAACAATCGGTTTTTACATAAGTCGTATTCAAAAAGACTGTCCTGTTCGGGAAAAAATTGAAAGTATTTTTGTAAACTTACTCAGCCTTGTACAAAAACATAGGAGTCGAGTAATCCTAGGTAGCTGTGACGTAAAATTGTCCTGTTCGGGACAGACTTTTTGAACACGACTATAGATTGCTAATTTTTTTGTGAAACCACAGAAAAATATAGTTGCATCCAATACAATCTTCTTTTGAATTTGTTTTATTCAAAAAACTGTTAAAAATCATAATACAAAAAAGGAAGTTTAATTTTCATCTTTTTAATTTTCATCATCTTTTTCTTTAACGAATATACAATAAGGTAAATTACACTCATTAAAGAAAATATAATTAGGAATACGTTGATAAATTTTTTGTCAAAAGATATTGCTATTTTTGTTTGAATTTGTACCAACATAAAAATAAAGGGTGTTAAAAAAAGTCTCGCTATGCCGATCTGGGTATAAATTGGCTATAAATTGAATAATGAATAAAAACTTTAGTTAAGTAGAAAAAAACTCTAAAGAAAAAATACAAAAGAGTTGAAAGCATTGAAAGCATTTGAAAAAAATCAATAAAAATTGCTAAAATTTGAAAAAAAGACAAAACATGCACCACATTATTAGTCGCTGAATTCAGTATGCAGTGCGATTTTTTAAATATTAAAGCAGTTAAAATGACACTTCTCTCCATAATTTGTTTCGCGCAAATTTTCACAGAACGAAATACGTGGTTGCAACAAATAACCATTTTTAAATCTTCTATGGGTTTGTTTCAAAAGTGAGCAGATCACTGATCGCTCAATTTGTAAACTTTGAAGGAATGTATGAAGAATATTTTTGTCTATGTAGTGGAATGAAAAAAACTTTTACTAATGAAAAAAAAAATGTATATAAATTTTATATTAGTGTTAAGGGGTTTGGAAGAAATGAAGAAAAAAAGTGAGCGATATATGATCTGTTTACTTTTAAAATAAGCCCTATACGCACTAATTTAGAGAAAAGTATAAGTGGGCAAAATTAGAAAAAAGGGTTTTTAAGCATCGTGATGAAACATGATTCATCATGCTGCTGTTTTCAGACGTGAAAGATTATTTACAGATTATCCAGATCGGCAAAGAAAAAAAATTTTTAATTTCCCTGCGTTTTTATGTTGGTACAAAATTCAAAAAAAGTGACGGCATCTCTTGAGAAAACATCCCGCAATGTTGCAAAAAAAATACTCATTTGTTTTATATAACATTTTTTTGATGGTAAATGCAAAGTAAATAAATTTTGCATAAATTTCATTTCATCAACTTTTTTTTTTAATTTTCTTTAACGTTTATTCAATGTTAAATACAAATATTTATATAAAAATCATTTTAAACGGCAACGCCGGACATTTAGAGAAAAAAGAGTAGCGCCATCAAATTTTAAAGGGAAAGATAAGGAAACGCTTTGCCGATCTGGATAATTTGTGGATTATTTTTCAACAACGGCTTTATTGAAGAAACATAAGTGACGTTTTGATAAGAAGCAAAACTATTATTGCCAATATTGCCAAAATCATTTTTGAAGCTAGTTTGTTTTTGTGACCAATCAGTTTCAGTAGAAAACTAGTTTATCATTAAAAAAATTCCCCAAACCATTATTATAATTGTTCAAAAATCTAAACATTCAGTTTACATTTAAAAAAGTTAATTTCCTTTATAAATAGCCGTATTTGCCTTAAGAATGAAATAAAAATAATAGCGTCATCTATTATTCATGAGTAAAAAAATTTCAAATTGGTACTTATAGATGGTGCCACTTTACCCACATTTGACATTTAATGGTTTTATGCTAGAAAAATGCATAGGGTTTTTTCACATTACAATTTTGATATAAAATTAATAAGAATTATGTATTATAACATAAATCACCTTTTATATTTGTTTCCCATTATTGTATATAGGTTATTATAGAAATAACTTCAATAAAAACGTATTGAGCTATAAAATCTTAAAAGTAATAACGAGACATGGGCTTTTCGTACACTAGATATGGGATGTTTGAAAGATGGGAGTCGCCATACTGTTAAATTTGTGGGAACAAGACACTGTATTTCTAAATTTAAGGTTTGTTGTAATTTTCATAGGACTAAAAACAGACTTATAAGTAATTTAAACTAAAAAAAAAATGGCTAGAAGAGTTAGAAAGATTAATTGAAGGTACAAAGGTAACCAATGTCGAAAAATTTTGCACAATGTCTAATGAAATGTAAAAACAAAAGCATTGCTTCAATTTAAATATTATGTTATTATCAATAATTATTACTACTAATTGCCCTGAAAATGTGCTATACAATATTATTAGACTAAACAAAAAAAAAAAAAAATAGAACAAGTATTTTATGGAGGTAGATCTACGGCAAGTAACTAGATACGATGTTGGATTATCAGTATGATGATAGCAATTATCTTTAACATTATTTGATCAAAATCCATATCAGGACTTTTCTTTTTCTCACAAGAACATTGTATTGTGCTCTTTCATTCGAATGTTATAAGTGGTATACATCTCTACTTTGAAACTATGATATAGACAATATTCTTCAACGTATTCTTCTACATAATCTCCACGCCATTCCTTACGAATATTTTGCGATTAGAAGTAGTGCTGTTAGTCATTTTTGAAATCATGTTCATTACACTTGTCACGTTTCTTTACACAGTGTCTACTGTCTCAATATCGGGTTTCTTACTATTGGTTTTAAACACACTTTAAATACCCGTACAGCATTCCCTCCTCTTTTTACATTACTTTTATCACGATTTTGTGCCTTTTTCTTGGTAATTTGATGCCAACAACGTTCTTTTTAGAGTACACAAATTAATAGACTAAGATAAGGAAATGACGTCCTTTTGTATCGAAAGGTTGATACTTTATTTTATCATTATATCTTCAGAAGTAAAAAAGTACTACTTTTAGACTACCGTAAATACAAATCAATGTACTGCTTTTATTCGTTAAAAAACATTCGGATTAAGTTCCATTAGCACAAAATAAGTTGACAAAAAAGAGAAAAATTTACTGAGAAAAAAATGTGTAAAAAGAGATTCCAATCAAACGTAATGTAGCATGTAAAATAAAAGTTTAATTGCACTATTTATTTTAGTAGTGTCTAAATATTCTAATAAAAATACTCTTTTAGAGAAACTCAAAATTATTCCTTTTTTGTGCGTTTTTTAAATGCTAAAGGCATGCCTATTTTTAAAAAGGCGTGTAAATGCTGTACGGGTATGCCCAAATTCCCTCAAGACATTTTTGAACATATTCCTTATCTATTTTTATGATGTCACCAATCGCTTTAATGGTTAATCGACAACTTTTTTCACTAAATTTTTAAATATCTACTTATATTTTCAACGTCATATTTAGAAAGTACGTTAAAATCAATAAAAATATCATTTTCGAATACCAAAATAAAATATTTTGAATATGTTATAAAATATTAACTTGTTTTAAATAAAATGTGCTAAATAGAGTTTGACTCGAATTAATTGCACTGTTGTGGAAAGTTTAGTAAAATCGTATTGGGTAAAATTTCCCTACTTTAAAACTCATATTTTTTGAAACAATGTATTAATATTGCATTTTGTTTTCAAATTAGGTTTGGTTTAAAAACAGACGTGCCAAGTGTCGGCAGCAAATACAGCAACAACAACAGATCAGAAGGTCCAATATGGTGTCAGGGGCTTCGAGTGCTCCGACTCCCACATCGGCCACTGTCAACACTACACTAGCTAATGCGCTCCGTCGCAAGCAAACCACAGGCCATAATCACAACAACAATAATAATAATTCGAGTGCGGCGAACAATAACAATAATAATGTGACTGGAGCCGCTCCAGGATACAGTAAACCATCATCCGGTCTAGAATCACCGTCGATATCGCCAATAGCCACACTGTCCACAATATCAGTGAAGAAAGAAATGTCGCCTATGACGGCAGCCGCGGCGGCTGCTAGCGCTACCGCTTCCATGGCAGCTGCTGTATCTGCAGCTACTGCTTACTACAGAACGCCGTCATCATCATCGTCTGAGCTGGTCGTCGATACATCAACCGGTTCCCTGTCCACGGCTATAACAGGCAGTGGATCTGGCAGCGTATCCGGAGTCGTAGCTCCTCCCGCAATGTGCTCGTCCTCGTCCTCCTCCAGCAATTTAATGGCTAGTCCTTCTCCTAAATCTCCGCGCTCCTGTTCGCCCCTCTACAATAATCTTTCATATCAGAGCTACCATCACCACCATCACCATCATCAAAGCAACGACAGTTACAGCAATTACAGTGGCACTTACGGCGCGTCCCATTGGCAACCTAACTCCGCCTCCAGTCTGCACGCCACTTATTATCCCCACAATAATTATAATTACAACTATGGATATAATTACAACGCAGCCAACAATATGCCCCCTAACTACTTTCACGGCTAGCTTGAATTATATTCAATAAAATATTTTAAAATTTTTTTTATTCAGTTTAAATGTATAATTTTTTTTAAATTACATTTTAAAATTTCAAATGTATTTGATGCTTTTTAATTTTCTTCTTTCAAACTGACTTCTCACATACCCAACCTAATATTAATATTCGATTAATTTGAACGTCATAAATTTTAACAAGTTGACTTTTGCCACTTTGCCCCTGTTCATATCGTACAAGGATAATATCAAGTTCACGTTGTTTCAATTTTAAGTATAGCAGATCACTAACGATGTTGTCTAATGAATCCACGTAACGAATTTTTTTTCAATATTACGTAATATGAAATATATTGCATTTATTTAAAAAAAAAAACTTTACAAACTTTGTTTTTAACCCTACATGACACAGATAGAAAAAGTGGTTACGAAAGGCTACAACCAAGTTCGCCAAAATACAAAAAGTCGCAACAAAAGATAACCAGGTTACTTATCAGAAAAGGTCTACTGTATTTGTGTGAAATATTTCGACAAAAGCATCATTATGTGAGTTACCAACATATAAATGTGGAGACACTGTAAAAAAACAGTTATATTAACTTCTATATTTACCGTCATAACTGCCGTAACACAGTGGTCGTATTATTTTCGCGTTTATATTACGTCCAGGACGTTTAATATGAGATAATAAAATTATTCATGGTTAATCAAAATAGAGTTACTGTGTTTGTACTTTACTAATTAGAAATATTAATTTAACATATTTTAACAGATATTTTTAACTACGTCAGTCATAATACAGTTTATTAAGAAATATTGTATCTTTCTTGTGTAACAAAACATATGTTACTTTACGTTGTATTTCTACGAAACATATCATAATATATGATGTATTCATGCATTAGGACTGAACTGAAACTTCATAGATTTCATACGGGTTATAACGTATGCTTTAAATATAAAAAATTGCTGAATTCTTTACATGTTATCACATATGTATTTAAAATATGTTGATAATTTATATTTTACTTATTTTATGAAATATTTTAATTATGGATATAAATATATTTTTGATTGTTAATTGTTTTTACTCAAATTATATTATGTTCTTAACATGTAATTTACATGTGGTAAGTAATTCAGTTAAAATGTAAACGTAAATATCCTTATGAGCTCTAGAAATTAATTAATTAAAATTTATTTTATAGTTTATGTTGTCAACGAATATAAATGGGTTCCACTCTAAGTATGTAAAACGGGTTGTTTTATATGCACAATCTATGTACGTATGTGTCATATTAAATCTAATATATATATGATATAACATATTTTTAACATGGTTTTTCATCTTTTAACTTGGTTTTGGCACATAGAACTATTATCACTAAGTTTTTTCTCTTTAGTACGAAAAATTTAACAACTAAAATCATACTACACACTCTCTAGTGTAGTAATTCTCAACCTTTTTTGCGGCACATTTTTAATGATTTCAAAATTTGGCGGGGCGCAAGAAAAAGATATGTTTTAAAGTTGTCAACTTACCTATAATACACTGTGTAAAATAGTTTATGATAATGATTTTAAATGTGTAAAAAAACTATATACTACGAAAATAACAGTATGTTTATATATATTAAAAATTGATTTCAGTTTAATTATAAAATACTTGTAATGTGAAATTTTAGTCTGATGTTTTTTTAATAATTTCATTTATTTTTAGTCTTAAAAATGACAATGCTACCCTCAAATCGTTTTTTACATCTAACAATCTTGACCTTTTTTTAGTTTTAATGTTAGTTAATACTGAAAATTGAAATTCACGTAAATTAAAAGTGGAAAATTGTAATAATATGTTTAAAACTATTTGGTTATCATTGGATAATCGCAGCTAATGTTAATCTAAAATGAATTAATTAACCTTCTGAATGTTTTAAAATTAAATCTTGCGATTATTGTTATGTCTAATATAGAGTAATGACTAATATAAAGTTATGTCTAATATAGAGGAATTTGTGGTAAGAGATAGATTATGAACCCAATCAAATTTCCTTACATATAAATTTGAAAAATAATGAATGATTCCTCCAATGCTGTTAAATGATTAAAAATTAATGATAGGAAATGTGCAGTAACTACTAATGTACCACTATTTGAGAGCTTACTCAATATTACTATAGTTTGATCAAAAAGAAAAGTCATTTTTTTGTCATGCTTAACACAGGTTTACCTCAACAAAAAACATTTCACCTTTTATTTGATAAAATTTTAAACATATGTCTTTCATTCTAAATCATATTATACTAGGTAAAAAAAGTTCGATTTTGTTCCCTAGTGTTATTTAATAATATTAACATTATTATATACCTAAAATTTGGCGGCACATTTTTAGAATTTCGTGGCACACAAAACCACAGAAGACACAGATACGCCGACTCCATTTTGAAAATGAAAAATCCTGAAAATTTAAGTTGGTATTGATCGCGGAAAAGTAGTGTAAGAGAGCTAAGAGAGATTTATCTGGGAATATTTACTTTCCGTTTTTAAGAGCTAAAACACTGTAGTTTTATTCGTAATTTTGGCGCCATTAGTAACAATATTAAAGATGGTTGCTTAAAGCGCCATCTTTTGCCCATAACCACTCAGACCCAATCAAAATGGAGTCGGCGTATCTGTGTCTTCTGTGACAATATTGCCACGACACAATGGTTGGGAACCACTGCTCTAGTTTAAAAAAATAACGAATTTCCTATTTAGGAAGACTGAAAACGTCACTTCGAAACATTCGAATAGCTAGGGCCATCTATAGGTTGATATTTTAAAAAGACATTTGAACCGCCATCTAAATTAGTTGAATTTTTCTTAAAGTTCAACAGTCTAATTTTTCTCTCGTAATTGTTTATATAATTGTTGAACTTATTCCAAAAAAACGAGAATAATTCAGTCACATTAATTGTTTTGTTACGTCTGAAAAGCTTTAATTAGAGAAAGATTATTTTCACAGGCGCCTCACAAAAGCTAATTAGGAAACTAGAAATTTTGAAACAATAAATCGAAAAAATTCTTCTTTAAGTACGTTCTTCGTACGTTATATTAACGATGACTATGATTAATTAACACCGAATGTATTTACTATATATTTGATTTTAAGGTTAATTAGATCAGTGATTTAAGAGTATTAGTTGATGTACTCATACATATTAGCTTTCTTAGTTAACGGAAACTTATGTGTTACTTTGCCTAAATTCACAAGAAAAACTAGTAACCATTTTTAGACTGATTTATATACACGTTTGCCAAATTTTATTACCCGAAAAGAGTAAAAATCCTCTAAAACATAATAAGACAAGCTTTAAGCGTAAACAGATGTAAGCTTCTAATAAGACGGTATAGGATATGATCCTGAAGATATCTTTATTCAATATTCAGCTTATTTCTCATCCCAAATATCAATCTCTACGTAAAATTGAATACTCTGTCCTTATAGCTAAACTACGAACAATTTTCAAGTTCAATCATTCATTAAATCGAAACATTTATTTAACAATTATACTATTGTATTTAACGGAAATCCTGCATTTTAAAATTTTATTTGCTTTTTGTTTTTGTTTTTTTTTAATACGACAATAGAGTAACATTGATTTTTGGGGACCGAAAACTTTTTTAATTGATCTTCAACATGTATAAGGGCTTTTAGGAAGGGGTGATGGCTACGTTAACAGATCGCATATGTTGCTCCTTTCACATTAATACTAAGTGTCTTT
>AGDA01002712.1:0-10293 GCA_000281935.1 Mengenilla moldrzyki | reverse complement strand
TTACTAACATCTTACAAACGAAGTCACTGTTATATTGTCTACTGTTCAGAAAATAATATAAAAGTCAGTCCCTTTTTTATGACAACTTAATACACCCAACAGAGTGATATCATTTACAACACTCACAATAATAACACAATGCAATCCGTTTTTAAAATATTAATCTACTAATACCTTACGAAATAAGATCACAGTGATATTGTTTGATATCCTCAAAGTGACGTCATAAAGAAATCATTATTTTGTAATGATAACACATGAATATCTTAAAGAATAAAAGAATAAAATTTTCTTATAATAATGTTATAATTAGATCTCACGTTTGTAAAAGGAAATCAATAAGAGCCTCACGAGGTTAGACTTTTTATATTTATATATTTAAATATTGAACATAAATAAGTTACCTCTTTTGTCACCATGATATTATTTTCAAAATACTTGTAAGTAGCGTTGTACTACAGTATGCGCAATAACTTCTTTCTGTTCATTTTCAATCAATATGTCAAGAAATTCAACATTTCGTCGGTCTATTGATGTTAATATCTTACCAGCGGAGTCGGATCCAGCTGCCAAAGCTAGCAATTCAGTAGCCATCATTTCACAATATTTTCCAGCAGCTACAAAGTCTTTTTCACGCTCTTTTTCTTTCGTTGACAAATAGGCAAAAATATTAGATAGTTTTGCAGCTGTGTCTACTGGAGCTGAGGATACCAGAATAAATTCTGTTATCGGTTTATTATTTTTTTTCGAGCATACCATTAAGTTATAAACAAATCTCTTATCATCCATTAAGGCATATGTATCGTGCTCTTTAGTAAGCAAGTAAAGAAGCACATCGTTGTGGCCTTCAGAAGCCGCAAACCACATTGGCACACAGCCTAAATTTGTTTCAGACTTTGGCGAGGCTCCTGATTCTGTTAGTAATTTAACAACTTCATAGGTACCAGCACGAGCTGCGCAATGTAATGGTGTCCAACCATTTTTGTCAGTAGCATTGATTTCAGCTCCTTGACCAAGTAGTACTTCAATCATCTGATGATGACCATGAATAGCAGCTACATGTAGTCCTGTACGTCCAAAACGATCAGCACTGTGTAGCAGTTCGGCAGATCGACTAAGAAGTAAACCGACTACAATCATATGACCACCAATACAGGCCAAATGAAATGGGTTGTACCCATTTTCAGTAGTAGCTACATCAACTTGTACTCCAGGTGAATTCAGAAGTAACCGAACAACATTCTCATTACCTGAGTATGAGGCCAAGTGCAATGGAGTCATACCTGATTCAGATCCCAACGCAGGAACTAAGGAAGCACCACTAGGAGAATCAGATTTAACTGTGCCAGAAATAGAGCTAAGAAGCTCTCGAACCGTATCCGCTTGTCCAAAGTAAGCAGCTACGTGAAGAGCTGTTACTCCTAATTTTTTACTCACTATTTTAATAGTGTTTGTAGATCTCAACACCTCAAGTACATTCCCATGACCATTCTTAGCAGCCAAATGTGCAGCTGTATATCCATCTTTGTTTTCATCCGTACATGAGGCTCCAGCTTTTATGAGAGCACGAACAACGTCCGCATGACCACCTTCAGCAGCAATTTGTAACGGAGTAGTATCCGTAAATTTATTACGAGCTGATATTACACCTTGCTTATCAAACTTCATTAGCTCTTCGATTACAGTAACAGATCCTTGAGCTGCTGCAATATGGGCACATGTATTACCATCTTTTGAAGTAGCCATTACTAAACCAGGATGTTGTTGCAGAAATAATTTAGCTACTTCTGAATAATTGTTTTGTGCCGCAGCATGGATCGGCTTTTGACCCAGGTCATCAGTAGCGTCATAATTGGCACCTAGCTCAAGCAATATACGGCACACCTCCATTTGACCCGCAGCTGCAGCTAAATGCAATGGTGTTTGTTTTCTTAATGTGAGTATGTCAATGGTTGCATTATGATCTTCTATAAGCGACTTAACTAAATTTGGAAATCCATTCATAGCAGCTAAATGAAGAGCTGTACGACCAACTCTTGACTTAGAATTGATAAATGCTTGATGTGCTAGTAAGGCGTTACATACTTCTAAATATCCTTTCTCGGCGGCTAAGTGTAAACCCGAACGCCCATCTAAGTCAAAAACATCAACTCGTGCGTGGTTGGCAAGCAAGTTATTAACAAGTTCGCGATGCCCACGATGAGAAGCTATTAAAAGTGGAGTCCAACCCATAGAATTTTGTTTATTTAAGGCTTTTTGTAAGTCTGACATAGACATATGAGCGATCACTTCTAGAAGAACATCATTATTGCCCGCTGTTGCAATGCAGTGGAATATAGTTTCGTGAGAGTGTTTAATTTGTAGCTTAACATCGGCCCCATTCTTCAACAATAATTTAACGACTTTTCGATCAGACATTGGCACCTTAACTTCTTCTGGTGGCACAGATGACGCTATATGTAGTGCAGTTGCACCAAAGTCGTTTGTAGCATTTATATAGGCACCCAAAGACTCTGTATTGCTGCTTCGCAATTTAACATAATTTAATAGATTTTCAACCACTTCTGGCTTTACTCCTTTACATGCTAGGTGTAAAGCTGTATCACCTGCCTATTGAAGTCACAACATTAAAAATTATATAAATAATCATTCATATATTTAATTGAAAAATCAGGCTAGAGTAATTTTAACTTTGAACAAACAGATACTGTCAGGAAGGTAAGTTGATTATAGTGATTTTTTTAACATTTCGGTGCCGTTATTGTAGCATAATTCCCTTCTATTTTCAAAATAGAAACAATTTCTTTAACACTATGAAATCTTTGAAATTTATAAATATAAAAGATTTTCTGCAGCCAAATCTTGTAGTTAACAGTTTACCGACTAAAAGTGATTCAACTGTATATATACGTCTGATCGGGAAATTTGCTATCGATTCGCCCTGCTGGAGACTGATAGTCTATTGCTAACTAGTCTTGAGAAAAAGGCCGATTTATAGGCGATTGGTCGGTAAGCATCGGTAGCCAAAAGCCTATTAATAAGCCATCAGCAGGTCAAGTGTTAAGATCAAAGGGTGAACTATTCAGATTCTAGCTGTTTGATTTTGATTATTTATTTAAATAATTTTTGGAATGATGTTTTTTTTCAAAAAAAAATCCTGATTAAAAAGCGAAAAAATAGTTTTTAAATGTTTGTCAAAGGAAATTGCCCTTTCATTTTAGCAACTTGTTTATTGTAACTAACAGTTTCAGTACGTTTATTTAAAATAAAATAGTTCTTATGAATGCCGATGCTTTTCAATCAATAGATAAAAACTTATTTGAAAATATTAAATTAAAAGTTTCTAACTCAATTTTCAAACTAAAGTACCTTGTTCTTAAATTTTGGGTCTCCACCATTGTCCAACAATAATATCAGTGTCTGCAAGTTGCCATACTGAGCTGCAACATGAACAGGCGTGTTACCATCGTCGGTGACTAAATTCGGCTTAGCACCAGACTTCAGAAGCATTAATGCGCATGTTTCACCATGTGACACACGCGATGCAATATGCAGGGCGGTTTCTTTATTGCTGCCGCCTTGTATGTGAACATCGGCTCCGTAACCTAGCAATGTCTCAACAACAGCAGCATTTCCAGCCTCTACCGCAATATGTAAAGCTGTATAATTGTCCTGTAAATAATTTCAAATGCTAAATTAATGCTTAAGAGCTCTAAAAAGGAGTTAATTCTTATTTCTTTACTGTTAAAAATATGCATTTATTTGCGTTCACAAATTACGCTTAAAATATCCTTGTGCTACAACACGTTTATAAATAAAATGCTACGCGAACGTTTTGTAGCATTTTGAAATATGTTCTATATTTTACAATAATGTTTCAATTATGTTATTTTTAAAATGTTTTGAAACAATTTTTTAGAACTTTTTAAACATTGCTTCTTAACACGTTTTAATGCTATTTTTATGCTGAATCAACATATTTTTATATTGTTTCAAAGCTTTTAAATATTGTTTTTCGATACGTTATTGATGTTGTTTTTCTGTTACATCATTGTTTTATAACAATTTGTTTAAATCTTTATCGCATTCTTCTTATAATACACTTCTAATGGCGTTGACTTCATATTAATAACTCTTTCAACCACGAGCAAGCCTGACACGTACGACAATGTCGCGTATTATTAGCAATACCAATATCTAATGTGTATTCATTAAGCCATTACACTACATAGTGCAGCAAGCAAATAAGCAACTGTCAAACAAAGAGAAGAAAGCCATACTGATGCAGTAAAAAATACCGTCGATCACGAGCAAGCTCGACACGTAAGCAGTATTGCAAAATACTAAATACAGCTTTATAACCTTCAATTATTTATTAATTACAATTCATTTGAATTGTTAAGGAAAAAATAAAGTACGTGGCCTCCATCAAAATAATATACAACAATTCCAGCCCTGAGTAGGCTCGGCATATACATCTGTGCTACAAACCATCACGTAGGAATCACGAATCATCCGCGGAAATTTGAGAATCGACCTATAAAATAAATAGTAACGTCTATGGTGTCAATCGTGACTGATAGTTTCGCATTTTAAGTAATACACTGTTAATGCGATTGATAAGAGCTCCTTAGAGTTCTAGGTACCGTTAATTGTCTAGTCGATTTTCTTGGATTTTATAAAGACATATAACATTCGTGTCCTAATTCGTTTGGGGCTGAGTTCTGAGAGTTGAAAGTGAACACTAGCAAAACATATAAGTTATTTTATCGCAAAAATGGTTCATTTTTTAGAAAAATGACCTTTACCAAAAAGATATAAAATACAAAGATGTACAAAAAACTTAATTTTTTTATGTAACTTGTAGTTTGGCGTCAATTTCAAAAAACATCGTTTTTTAGCATTTTTTCCAGTTTTCTCATAATATACATGTAATATATATTCTTATCAACTCATTTTATATTGTTCTTAAGACGCTCTATATGATATTTGAGGCTAAAATGATTTTTGTTGCAACGCGGTGCTAAAATCGAAAAATGTTGTTTTCCAATTTTGACACTTATTTTGCTACCAAGTAAGGTTATTTTGTTTGTAATTGCATATTTACATATAATCAACTATTTTATATATTATTTTATTAGAAACGATTAAATTTTTTAAAAAAATTTTTTTGCGATTGTTTGAAATACCTTAATATAGACTACACTTTAGAGGAAAAATGAACTTTAGAGTAATAACACATTTTCAAGCAATAAAATTAACATTTTATGGTTCAATTAGGTCAAGAAAGGTGTTTAATTACAAATACAGATTCAAATATTACTAAAAGAAGAACTGCTAGCTAATTAAAACCTTTAAATTTAGCATATAGTGTACGATAAAAGGGGTTTGTGTTTAAAGAATTATAAAAATGTGATATTAGTAATGCATAAAAGATAAATATTGCCGTTTAAAAAGGTGTTTTAAAATTTTGAAGTTCATTTTTTTTTACAATATGCAGCTATTATCAAGGTAATTAAAAAAATCACAAAAAACATTTTTTTTATAAATATTAACATTTTCCTATAAAATAGTGTATAAAATAGTTGTTTATATGTAAATATGCAATTACAAACAAAATAGCCTTACTTGGTAGCGA
The DNA here is from genome assembly GCA_000281935.1 of Mengenilla moldrzyki. NCBI lineage: Eukaryota > Metazoa > Arthropoda > Insecta > Strepsiptera > Mengenillidae > Mengenilla > Mengenilla moldrzyki. The sequence goes on along the minus strand of AGDA01002712.1, from coordinate 4,655 downwards.
AATAAATGTCAAAATTGAAAAATAACATTTTTCGATTTTAGCGCCGCGTTGCAGCAAAAATCATTTTAGCCTCAAATATCATATAGAGCGTCTTGAGAACAATATAAAATGAGTTGATAAGAATATATATTACATGTATATTATGAGAAAACTGGAAAAAATGCTTAAAAACGATGTTTTTTTGAAATTGGCGCCAAACTATCAGTTACATCAAAAAATGTATTTAAGTTTTTTGTAGATTTTGTACTCTAAATCTTTTTTGTAAAGGTTATTTTTTTAAAAAGCGAACCGTTTTTGAGATAAAACGACTTATAAATTTTACTAGTGTTCACTTTCAACCCTCAGAATTCAACTCCAAACGAATAAGGGCACGAATGTTAAATGTCTTTATAAGTCCCAAAATATGTGTAATTGAATGCGGGCATTTTGATCAAAATCGGGACGACACATCTCGGGACCTTTCCATGTAAGTTCTATTTAACTTTAAATCAAGAAATGAGTTTAAGGGTGTAGAAGTTTGAAAAGTAAAATTAGTCAGAAAATTCTTTTTTACTAAAAATCTGCACTGATTTTGACAAATAGCGTTTAATTTTAGACAAAAGGATGAAATTTAAAGAGTTGAAGGTGAAAGTCGTGAAAATTTAATAAAATCGGGTTTCTATTAAGTGGTTTATGTCTACCAATTATAGAAGACGCATAAAACTCAAAAGAGTAAAAATTAAGGGTTGGGAGTAAAAATTCAAAAAGAATAAATAAGTTCAAAAAAACTTTATAAAAGTGTTTCGCAACATTAGAATAATATATGGATTACCATGTCCACAACATCATTCCAACATGAAAAATAAACTTTTATAAATATGTTTCGACACACAGTGTAGAAAATATCAGCATTTTTTGTTTTAAATGTCCTATAAAAATATTCCCTATTGATTAAATATTATGATGAATACAAAGAAATAAATATACATAAAAAATACACAAAAAGTAAATTAATTAGATAATAAATAGCAATTTAGATTAACTCGGTGGTGTTCGACCATTGTCGTTACGGCTTGGCTTAACATAGATAATTATTCTTATAATATTAAAAATTGTGTTAAAACAAAATACATCATGTTAAAAGAATTTTTTTTAACTTGATTTAAATCAAATTCACGTAAAAAATAGTTTAAAAAATTTGTGCACACATAAAGTTATACAACTAAATTGTAATTCTCATTTCGTCCTGTTTGTTCCACTTTTTCTTGATGAAAATGTGCTCACTTTAAACTTACTCTTTGTATTTTTGAATGTTGGTAATTTACCATGATGATTTTCTGAACCATGATGTGTAGCAAATGACAACTATTAGTAACTTATTCATTTTCTGAAGAAAACACAGGCTGTTAAAAGCGTTATTGACCTTCAATGCATAGTTTTATTTGTGATCTAGCTAGCAAAGCTTTAAAGTGCGTTTAAAGTGTGGAGTCCTGAAAAAAATTACGTTTGTTGTAACGTCAACTTTTTCGCCCTTCTGCAAAATTGTGTTGATAATACCAACATGTCCGTACTTTGCAGCTGTATGTATACTTCTGGCTCCATCCTAATCAATTAAATTATTTGATAGACATTATAAACTATTTTTGATTACAACATGTCTGTACAGAAAGGTATCTAAATATTTTGTATAGTTATTAATGGTTATAAGTTAAATTAGTTTTTTATAATGAAGCTTAAACATCCATATAGACATTTATTTTATGCATAGACAAATGAGTTAATGAGCTGATAATTCAACTGAATTTCGCTTTGGAGGTTGTGAAGTTATAATTAAAAATATACAAATCCTTACTATTTTGCTGAAAATTTAAGCTTTTAAATGTAAACACCCAGAGAACATTAGATACATTTGATAGAAAAGTTTAGTAATTTCTATCAACCTAGTAGATTTTATATGGGAACACCAACTCGGTTAGTAGTAGCTACAAAATAGCGCTACTAATATATTTGGTAATACTAAACAAATATTTGACAAGACCAACCAAAATTCGTAATTAGGCATTTATAATGCTTAGTTTACTATGAGGTTGGTGAGTATCAACTCTTTCTGTTTTGTAATCATAAACCACAATTTTTCTGGTTTACGATTTACATGCCTTAGTTTAACCCTTTGAGTCCCAGACAGTTTTGCGAAAATACTGTCGAGAAATCGCAAGCAGCGCGACAGCGCTTGTTTTCACGTTTGCTTTGCTTGCTAACGCTTCGTTCGTTGTACATAACGCGCGAAACGTCTGGGTTTTCTCGACATGAAAACAGAGCAGCGCGATCGCGCTGCTTGGGACTCAAAGGGTTAAAGTTAGCTCCAAAATATAAACTGAAACTAGTTTTCATAAAAATGAAAAATTCCAATAAAACAGTAATTTTTTTAAATGAATTTTAGTCACTAAAATGTTTTATGTAACTAAACAAATGTTAGCATCACTTAAAAACAGAATTGTTAAAATTATTTAACTAAGTTTTTGATGGTTGTTAATAATCTAAGTGTTGATATAACTATCACTGACATATCAGTTTTTATTATTATGTTAAGCAAGATGTTTAGTTACGCTTACCAAAATACTGGTTGCCAAAAGTATTGAGAATAATAATTAAAAAAAAAAGCAACAATTTTGATTATTTGTTTTATTAAGTTTTTCCTGTGTGCGCAGAAGAAATTTTTAACGAATAAAAATTTGTAAACCAAAATATACGCTAAACCTATTTAACGGTAAATTGAATGTGCATACAAAAACCTTTCTCTTTAACTAATTAAAAATTTTATCAATAATTGACCAAAAGTCGTTCAAAAAGTCAATACTTTACCCAATAAATAAAATGTTCACTGTTCGAAAAAAAAGTAATACCAAATCATATTTACGAATGACTTGGTAAATTTTTGGTAAAATTTTTACTAAAATATTTAAATAGTAATGTTTTTGAATGTATCCTAAGCTATTAATTTCACGCATGTATTTTTGAAATTCTACTCCCAAAGTGTTCAAAGCACACTTTATTCAGATCAGCAACGGTGATTTTAAGTTACATACATATAATTTAAAATGACCGTTGCCGATATTAGTAATCTGTGGATCAAAGCGAAATTTCAATTAGATAACCATTCTTTACTTATTCATCTATGCCCTCACCTTATTTGGCATGTGTAGAAAAACGCCTTTTTTAAACAACATTGTTGCACAATCTGTATGTCCATTTAGTGAAGCTATATGCATCAAAGTACTGCCATCTCTAGTCCGTTCAAAAATACTTGCTTTAAATTTGTCTACTAATATATCAATAATATTAGCATGTCCTTTTTCCGCCGCTAAATGTAACGGTGTTCTGTCTAATAATAATACGGTATTAATGTTTTCTTTTTAAAGAAATAACAACGTCATAATACTGAATAGTCTGAATAAGCGTGTTTTAGCAGACTAAATTATTTCAAATTATACGAAAAAATTGCAAAATTCATTTTAGGGGAGGAGTCATAACAACGAAAAATTCGAAACAATTTGATTTTTTTCAATATGTTTTTGTTTCGAAAAAATTCAAATTATGCTTGGTTTATGCCGTTTGACAATGGCGTAGCGAGCTTAACTCGCGTCCGGAGCACGATATTTTTTTACCGCCCCTCTATTCGGAAACGATATAATATGTAAAATATACTAGTTTGACGCCCTTTTGTGAGCAGCGCCCGGTGCATGAAGCTCTACTTGCACCCCTTCACTACACCACTGCTGTTTGAAATATGCAAATCAAATTGTTTTATACAGTAAAGCTTATTAGATGTCATTCAGTTTAATTAATTAAACCGAAAGAAATCCAATTTTATTTTTCATTTTGGTGAGACGTGGGTGGAAATTCAAATTGAAATTGATTTGAAATAATTTAGTTCGCGAAAATACGGTTGAGTATTTTTTAAAAGTTGCGCATATTTTTAATACTGCAGTGAAACGATTAACAGAAAAAACTTATCAAAAACCGTTATGTGCTTACAAAATACAAATTCAGTACGCGCAGACAATAAAGTAATTGGCGCGTAATTTCTGAATTTTTTACTGAAATGTTACATACCTGATTACTTTCTATGTTATTCTATGAGCAAAATAATTTTTGAAACATTGTTATTATATACTTTTCCAACATTACTTATACTAGTTATATAAATATTTGCGCCATGTTGCAGTTATTATTTATATCATATAACTGGTCAAAAAAGAGGTAGCAGTGAAACCTAACCTTGATTATCTTTTATGGTAGCAGAAGCCCGCACTCCATAAAAGTACTTAACCAGCACCTCATCGCCTTCATTAGCTGCAATATGTAGAGGAGTCTGTCCATCCTTGTTTTGACTATCCACTACCGACCCATAGTCAACCAAAATCCGAACTAAGTCTATATCGCGTTTTTTGACGGCCAGATGTAGAGCAGTGTTACCCTGATTATTTGTAGCTCTCAACTGTTCAGCTGTTAGAACGCCTAGTAATTCACGACACATTGATTGGTTGCCCGCTTCAACGGCTAAAAACAATGGGATTCTGTTAACCTGCGATATTAAGAAAATTGATTGCTTTTATAACGCTTAAAGTCATATATATATATATATATATATATATATATATATATATATATATATA
>AGDA01002710.1:0-11531 GCA_000281935.1 Mengenilla moldrzyki | reverse complement strand
TGTTTTTTTTCTTGATGTATACTTAAAATTGGAAAGCGTTATAGAGAAATACAATTTCTTGTTTCATTTTGAACAATTCTATTATTTTTGTTTTCATTATCAAATAAAAGTAATATTGCACTTAAGAATTCTTGAAATAATTATTATTACTCCAGTAAAAAATGGTATCTTTATCATACATTGTTTAAAACTTTGCTTTTATTTCGTAAACAGAAAAGTGCTAGTTATTAAGTAATTTCTATTTAAAGTTTTCATATTGATAGGTTATTGTTGATTTGTCAACGATTGATTTGGAAAAGGCAACAACAGCGTGGTTCGATTTGCAGCCCGAACAATCCAACTGATTACTTTTTATTTGTGTAAAAATCACTACTTATTTATACAAGCTTTTATTAATGCAAATTGAAACTTTTCATGCGACATTGCCAATGTTATGCATTTAAATATACTACGAAAACAAAATGTGTTATTTAATTTACAATTCCCGTATATTTTTTTGCCTAATTAATCTTAACACGTTTGCGAACGTGAATGCTATAGCATTAATTTTCGTGGTGATGGAAAATGACGTGAATGCTATAGTTTCTACATTTCGTAAAGTTCTGAGAAAGCTAACTATCATTGTACATTTTATTTCTTGAGAATTTCTGTCACTTTCGACTATTCACATTATAAATGTCCTATATGCTTCAGTTGGACATTTGAGATCATAGCAAAAACATCAGCTTTTTGAGTTATCGTTTTATCGTAAATAATTGCTTGCCTATTTTTGCAGCTCCCTGAAATTTTCAATGTCCATTAACGAGTCAAAGAAAATTTAAACATTGGTGTATTTTGTTGGGCATTTTATAACAGAAAAAAATTGTCTTTGCCTTTTTAGCGTATTGCGCGTATTAAAGTTAGTTTAAGAAACACGTTTTTGATATTTTTTCCTTTTCAGAAATTTTAAGGCTATTTAAATAACCCAAATACCTTTCTTCTGTTTATATAGATGGAAATGTATTCATAATCGTTTTAAAATTAGAGAAGTTTTGAATTTAAACGGCACTTCTTAGAACATATCTTAATTTTAATATAAAAAATTTCTGAATTTACCTTTATTTACTTTTTTTATAAAAATTTGTTTCTCATTTGATTATCCGTATAATTTTTGTTTTAAACTTATAAAAATTTATCATTTGGTAATATCGCCCATTTTTTCTTCTTAGAACTACCTTTATAGTAATATTGCATACTTAATACTTAAATAAATAGTGACATATTGATCAAATGTGCTATGTATAGTTTAAATTAAGTTGTACGTAAATACAACTAGCAATTCTCATTTAGTTTATTGGTCTCTGTTTGACCCTAATACACATACATACTCAGATTCAAATCTCGCTAATACCAAAAGACATAGACACTTTTCACTGGAAATAACAAGCATTTCTTCAATTTACTTTTCTTAATTCTTACGGGTATTTGTAAGGCTTGACATCTGTTGGGTTATTTGCTTTAATATGTTACGACTGAAAAGACTACAGTAGTTTGTAACAATTTTCCTTCTAGACGGGAAAAAAATTGAAGCTTTCAAATGTAAGTTTAAAAACCATTTTTTTTTTTTTTCAATATTAACACGTTTAATTTGGCGCATAAGTCCGTATATATCTTCAGAGTTTAAAGTGTGTTTTTTCAAACAAAATGAAAAATAAATAGGAATTATTGAAAATTTATGACTCGATGGAAAAAATTACGTGTGATTTTCTAGCGGTTCACGCAGTCAGATGAAAGCAATGCTTGTGAACCATCAGTGGTTCATGTCGAATAGAACGTGCAAAGTTATAAAATAGGTGCATTTATTGGCATTTTTTTGTAAAAAAAATAAACTTTATTTATATTTTTTTGAACAATATATTAAGGCAATATAGGTTTTAAAAAACATCAAAAAAGTTTCTCTTTTAGTTGGTAACTAAATAAGCTTTTTTGTATCATTTTTGTTTAAAATTGTTCGTCCTGCATTTAAGCATAAAATTTTTGTAAAACTAACGGTCATCATTATCATCAATAAAATAATAAAACCAGCAGCAGTTTCGAATAAAATTTCGATCGTTCTGTTAAAAACAAAAGTTAATTTAAATTCATTTTCCAAATTCTTGCACATTTATCGTTGCCACAAGTAACAAAAAGACTATCATCTTTTACGATACATATTGATTGTACTCGACCTAAAAATACTAAATAAATTTACAGCTTGTAATAGCAATGCAGAGGGATTCAAATACAAAAAGTTTTAAAATCCTAATTTTTCATGTTTTTACATACTTTTAACACGTTCCCTGTCAGACCGTTTTTTGAAAACATTCCGTTCAAGCCGCATGGGGCGTATACGCTCCACGAGACAGGGATCGTATCAATGGATTTTTCAAACTTGAGAAAGATTTTTCTTTTTTTGAAAAGACACTTACTTATTTGTACTGGAATCTATTAAATGTATTAGAACTGTTACAACGTGTAAAAACATGTTTTGTTAAATATTTTTTCAGATTTTTTTTATACTAACTTTGATTCATCATTTAACTTGAATATAAATTTTAAACTTTTATATTACTTGCTAATAATGCAGTCCAGGTTGCATTTTCATTTAATAAATTATTTTAAAAATATTTTAAACTTTAGTTTTATTATGTGTAGTTGTCAAGGACCTGAACTGATTCGAATTTATCAGTTCGTTCGGCTCAACTCCCTGAGTGTTTCATGATAATAAACTATCAACCAATTATTTCGAGATAATTAAAATAGTTGGCTTTTTATTATACCATAAAGAATTATCGACAAAATTTTATTATTTAATTTATTCATAAAAACGTTTGAAACTTTAATATTATTATTCCAGAGATATTACTGACTTTCAAGCATTATGTACATATAAAAATATTAAATAATTGACCGTCAGCGGAGAGTGAAAAGTTAGTTTCCGTAAGTTAGATTTGGATGAAAGTAATAAATATTTAAATATAAAGTAATTAAAAATAAATCATGCGAGTTGCATACAGTATAAAAATTTATGAATTTTATAAAAAGTGAAAAAAGACATGTTTCGCAACAATTACTACTTCATGATTATTGTTTTATATCAATTAAAATTTAACGTTAGCACTAAATTAATCATTCTTTCAGTAAAATTTGCGAAAATTACAAAATATATTATAATGGACGAATTTGAATGCTGTAAAAAAACTTGTTTTATATCACCTGTATATCAGATTGTAATAGCAATGCTTTAACATAGTTAATTCACTTGTTATAACGATTGTTAATTCCTACATTTTGTACCAAAATAAAAAAAATATTTTTTTCGTATTATTTATCTGCTGAAATTGAGTCCTTCCAACTGTTATAACAGTTGTTATATCAACTTTTAATTTCTTATTTACTGCAACAAGTTAATAACAATGTTAGAGAAACAGGTTCAGTAACAAGGTTAGTAATAAAATATTAGTGAGTTTCAAAACGTCGTGAAAAAAATATGACAAATCACAGATCAACGCGCGGCGTGCTGTGTAGCTAATATATAATGAGAGCTCAGATGGGTAAATATTTTTCGTATTGCTGCAAATACGTATACGTAAGCGTGACGTAAATAAGCAATAAATAAAATAAATAAAAATAAAAATAAGAAATAAAATAAAATAAATAAGCTCTGCAATTCCGCAGAGCGCTAAATGCAAAAATGAAATAAAAAATATTTTCAAAAAAAAATTTCCATTTATTTTTTCTAATTTTTAAAAAAATATCAAAAAAATTAAAAATTTTTTTTATGAGTGTTTTATTTCTAATTTAAAAAAGCGCGGTCGTGTCCTAGTTGGTAGAGCGTCAGAACAGCGTATGAGATTGCTATGTTCAATAGTGTTGTAGATTCGATTCCATCAAAGTGGAAAAAATATAGAGCGAAGCGAGAAAGAAATAGCAAGATTTTTTTTCTCTTTCGGAGAAATAAAAACGCTGTAATTCCGTAAGGGGGCCGCTAAACGAAGTCAACGGAGGTTCTCATTCTGTATATGTTCTGTGTGACATATTATAGGAATGTTTGGTAAATAAATAATAATAGAAAATGAGAAGGGCTATCGAAACATTTCGGTTTTATTTTTTCTTTCACGACAATCTCGAAAAGTGTCGAATTCAGTCTTTTTTACAACAATTTCGACAGTCATTAGTATTCTGTTACTAACCTGTTACCGTCCCTGTTTCCTTAATATTGTTATACTTGAAACATTTTTAAACTATATTTTTGGTGATACTAATTACACTCAAAGTACATTATAATAGTGAAAATAATATTTTTAACATCGAAAAAAAAAATTTAAAAATACAAGTTTTTAAAATATGTTACAAAGCATTTCTTAAAACATTAAAAAAGAATAATACACTCAAATGTTTTGGCTTACAGAACAAGCAGAAAACTCATTTAATAAAAAATCGTTTGATTCATGTTTCTGATTTATTTACTCAACAGCATTTCTTAAATGAAATATTGTAATGACCCCTTACTAAGGGTCCGGACTTACGTCAATTGTTTGTAATGACCTCTTAATTGCAGGGTCCGAATTTACGATGAATTTGCAACGAAAACCAGAATAATGACCAGTTAATGAGTGTCCGAATTTACGTTGATATTGCAGGAATAGATTTAGTCGATTGTTGCGGGAATAGGTTATTGAGAAATCAATATGTCACTTTAAAGTTGATTAACATATATTTATTGAATATATATTTGAAGTTTTCTACAGTTAGTAAAAACTGACTCCATGCTCCCGGAACTTCACTGCTTATATAGCAGTAAAATCCCTTAATCGACCCACAGATTTCAATAATAATGATTTCATAAAAGAATAATGATGGCCATCATACACACATAAAAGGAATTGGTGGTAAATTACCATCAGGGTTACATAATCAATAAAATAGTGATTACATTAATACATAAATGAATAGATAATTATACGTATTACAAAATAAAATAATTGTATAAATCAATAAAATAGTGGAATAATAGAATATACAGATAATCATACATTTTGTATTTGAATTGGCTCATTACAATATGTATGTACCTTGTTATATTTAAATGTATTGGGTATATATAAAAGAACTGTATACAAAAATTTTAAAGTGAATAATCCCTACTGCGTTAAAAATTCCTTATTAATATGTTAACTTACCATCATGAGCTCTAAACTCGTAAATCAGTTTCAAACTGCTCAGATTCCAAATAAAAATTTGACCTTCAACATCGCCAACTAGTAAAACTTTTACTCCGATTGCCATGCAAGTTAATGAATTAGATAACTGTTTTTTAAATAGCACCAAATCAATACTATGATCAATAATTTGTAGCAAATTGTCAAACGCACATGTATACAATTTTGTTCCATCATGATTAAATTTAACATATTCCACACTTAATCTGTTAAGATTAATTACGCGAATAATTTTCCTCTCGAGAACATTCCATAAAAAAATCGAACCATCCTTAGTTCCGGCAACTAAAACTTCATTGGTACTAGAAAAAATTAAAGTCAAAAGATAAGCGTAATACAACATATTTCCAAACATTCTTCGTTTATAATCTTTTACTTTTTACACGTAAACAAGTTATTAAATTATAAGAAATAAATCATACTCGTTAAAGTCTATCGATGTAATTTGAGAATCGTGGTCGAATCTAGTTACAAGGCAGTAATTCCGTCGAATTATATTAGCGTAAACAATTGTATTCCATAGCCTAACAGTGCAATCCCAGCTACCAGAAGCCAACAATTCAAGTTTTGATGCCCAAGCAAGACAAGTAATTGCATCATCATGAGTCAGCAATGATTGCACAACTCTTCCTAGTTCCAAGTCAAATAGGTATCTATAAGACCATATATTAATCGTATTCTTACTAAAATACACATACATATGATTATCCCAGCATCCAACAATCATAATATTTTGTAAGTTTATTTGAATACAACAACTAAGTGGCATTGATGAAATCTTGTAACTACCGATTAACTTTTTCTTGGTCATTGAAAACACTTTGAGCAATGAATCGTTACCAACTGTTATCACAAATTTGTTATCTTTAGTTACTAGTATATCCCTGACAATATCGTTGTGGTAAATTATTGTTTCAGCAATAGGTGTTAATAGTTTATCATCTTCATTTAAGTCTAGATCAAAAATATTCACATTTATTATTTGTTAATGGTATTGTAATTTGTTTTAAAATTTGTTAGTGACCTTAATTTTTAAATATTATTAAAACTTCCCTTTATATTTATATTCAGGACCATAATTTAATGCTTTTTATACTTGCAATATTTTCGTAAAGTTATATTTATTTAAAAAAAAGATGCACATGAGACACTTAGGTAAAAGTATTTTTTAAGAAAAGTTTTTTCATTTCGCTGAACGTTAGCTTTTGAAAAACTTTAAATTGCTAAAAAATTCGTCTCCTTATTTAAAAATGGCGATACAATTTTAAGTAAAAGTAATAGTGCGGGGTGGTCACTTTTCGATTGCATTTTAATGATCTTAAAAACAAAAATTCTTTATTTAATGCACACACACATATATCAAAATAAACTTGCAATGTTAAATTTTGAAAAAATTCACGACTATAATGTAGTAATTATCATACAATAATGATCCGATATTGCAATGTTATATACACATATTTGCACAATGCATCATTTTAAAAGCAATTAAAATTATTCAAAAATATTTAAAAAATTACTAATTAATTTGAGATGAGTTAACATTGGTATATGTTTAATGCTTCGTTGTGGATGTGGAACATGAAATATTTGTTTTGGAACTTGACCGAATTCCATAATTTGAATCTTTAATGCATGCCTCTTTGCCGAGTCACTAATAGAATCTAAATCTATTGCGCCCTCATAACAAAAAGGGTGAAAAACTGAAAAATTAAATTAATAATATTTTTTAAAAAAAATTATACATAGAAAAATTGATTGCAATCAACGTTAAAACATTGACTTCTAATAATTTGTATAAGAAATTATTTTAAAAATCAATCTCAAAATAAAAATAAAAAAAATAATTACTCCGCAAACAGGGACAAAAAAGACATCTTTTTACGGTATAAAAAGACATGTTTAAAAGACGACTTTTCAAGCCGTTATTTAAACTTCTTTTTAAACATCTAAAAGACGTCTTTTTAAACGTCTAAAAAACGTCTCTGAGCGTAGCAGTAAAGAAGTGTTTTAGATCTCCAAAAGACATCTTTTGATTTGCCAGATAGGCGTAAGACATACTGCAAAAAAATTGTACGTAAGATTAATGAAAGTGGTTGTTAATTCAATGACAAATGAATATAAATTGTGACTAATAACACTCGTCATTGAATCAACAATCGTATATAATTGACATACGCAAGTGTAACATTTAATAATCATGACGTTGATTTAACAACATGTGTTATTAAATTAGTGAACACATTTTTTTATCTTTTAACATTTTGATATTAATTTGATGACAAATGTTTCACTTGTAATTAAATTATCAACTGAAAGAGTTATAACACACTTGTTTTTGAATCAATAACACTATCATAGCTATTTATTTCAAGCAATGACAAATGTGATTATTTTAATCACATTTGTTACAAAATCAACGAATCTCATTTAATAACATAGTATTATTAAAATATTTTTTTCAGTGCATATATATCCTATGAATGTTGAAGAAATTGTTAAAAAGTATGCAAATTAAGAAAAACAAGTTCCTCAAATTAAACGGTGTTATAAGCCAGAAAGCAATTCCTAAATGCTGTGCCAGCTATTCTATAAAACAAATTTGTCCTGGAAAATATATCATTCATTTAAGAAAAGAAATTTGTAAAAAAGTCAAGACTTTGATGTATGACTTGTAAAATTGCACTTTGTGTAATATCGTAATTCAAAAAAGTCACATATGAACAGATCGAAAATTTTAAACTATTTTTAATTTTTTTAATTATTCTTATTAATCTATTTTACTATTTGCAGTTTTTCTAAACAAATAAAAAGTACTCCTATTTCATTTTTGAACATCTATAAATGTACCATTTGCCCTGCGTTCAATTCGTATACAAATCGTTCTTCGAATACTTTTACAATTTTCAAATTCGAATTAAAAATATAAATACGTATATAACGAAGTTTACTTTAGTACGAATTATATTCTGTTAAAATTCATATTTTACTCTTAAAAAAGGAATAATAATTTTATATAAAAGTGAAATAAAATACGAAGTTTAGCCATCAGCAACCATATTCTATATATGTAGAATTCAAATATATGAAACAATTTTTAGCAAACCATTAAAAGCTTTTAAGGCCTCAGGTCCTCGTTGCTTGTACCCAAAAATCAAATCAATCCAATTATGTAAATTTTGTGATACATAGTCACTTTCTAAAGCGTCTCTCATTTTTTTTACAAAATCTTCCGGTCCAGATGCCCATTTTGGCAATTCAACATCATTAACTTTAACACCATTATATCGATGACCAAAATCAACTTCCAAATTATTCATTAAAAAGGCACCTTTATTTTGAACTTCGTAAAACTCCGGAATCAGTTCCTTAAAATCAGACATGTTATTTAAACAATTACGATACACATCAGCTATTGAATTGAACATACGATCAGGGTGGTCGAATCTACCGTTTTGTAAACATAACATATAACTCGGATGTAAACGAGCCAAATAGAATAAAACAAAAGCAGGAGTCGAATAATGCGAACCATAAATGAATTTTTGGTCTGTCATTTCTTCGTAGCGAGACATCAGCCTTAACAGTCTAGACTTATTTAATGCACCAATCGGTAAGGATAAATTTCGAAATGTTTTCTCTGAATCAAAATCTAGTTGTTCACTCTCATAGTCGTTAATAACCCACGGAAATACAGGATACTGTGTTAAGTCCATTTTCGAACGATCTGCTAAACTATTTAAGTACATCAAATATTCATAGTTCGATATTACATTATTTTGCCACTTTAATGTCAAAACTTCTTGTTCCAAATTCAACAACTGTACATCCTCTTGCTTCAACAATTTATCGTATAATTCGTTTCGATCACTTTCCGTTTCCGTGGTCAAGTAAATACTCTTTTCGTGATTCTCATCGCTCTTTAAATGAATTTCAATTCCCTGTTCATATTCAAATTTAATATAACTTCACTTTTAGTTTAAAAATTAATTTTTAAAATTTATTTACAATATTCTTCAACAAGAATCTCCGTTTGGTTATTATCTCAATGTTTCTTAATGACAGTTTTATGACTGGATCCTAAAAATAATTATTTCATATATAAGTATATACATATGTAAAGTTTTACTGATAAAAATGTCAACTACGTTTTTAGTCGAAAATTCGCATATTATCACCTTATATGAAAATTTATATGGATTTTTGAATAAAGCACCTGTTATTAAACAAATACGTGCGTTAACGCAAATTGTTTTGTATGTTGTTTAAAAAGGTACTAATATTAAGTGCTTTTTATAGTTACTAAACTTTGTTAAATATGAAATAAAAAATAAAACGCACGTTTACTCAACTTTAACTTTTCTCAAAAATTAGGAACGAAAATAAAAAAAGTCAATGGCGTAAATGTAATAATAGTGAATTAAATTATTTTATGCAAATTTTTTTTTAAAAAAAAAACATGTTTCTTTATTTATCAAGCAAATGACAATTTTAAATCAAAAGCGTACAAAAAACCAATAGAAAATATGATCAACTTGATTCCATGCAAATATCTATAATTACTTTTACTTCATTTTATAAATTCCGCATATAAATAATTATGAAATGTAAAAAAAGCATAAAAAATATAAAAAAGTAAAAATAAAAGTGTAAAAAAGTATACGCGCCTTAATTTCATTTAACACAAATTTGATTTAAGATGATTGTAAATGTCTTACGAATATTATTTTATGTCAATATTATTTTAATTGTTTTATTTTAATGAATTTCAGATATTATTTCCTTTTTTCCAAAGTATAATTTATTTTTCATATTATATTTAATGAATTAACAATAATTTTTTAATACTGTTTACACGTAACTAATTCCCTTCCTAAACGAATTTTTTACAACGATTTTTTGGAAACGTATCTTCATTTAAAAAAAAGAAAATTACAATTTAAAAAATAGTTTACCGGTTCAACGTTGTTAAATGGTTGAAAAAACAAATTTTTATTAGTCAAAACAATAATGCCCGGATTGACAACTAAAGGAGTAATTCTGCTACCACTTAAACGATCAATTACAATACTTTCACGAAAATCAAGTAGTAATGGATCAAAACTAATTCTAGATCGTTTCGAGAAAACAATTGTTGAAATCTTGTAAATTAATTGTAAAAAAAATAATAAATGAGTAAAAAGAAAAACACCTGAGTGCCAAAATATTTTACTTAAACTTAACAAATGTTAATAAATGAAATTTTTGTTGCTTTGAACATTTTAATAATTCATAAGAAAGTTTATTACACGATTTAATTAATTTCTTTACTTTAAAAAGTTATAAAATTCTAAAATTTATATCCAAGCAATAAGATATTATTCTTTTACTTTAAAACTATTGGATTTAAGAATGGCGCTTGAAAGATGCCAATTAGATAGCAAAAAATATTTTGATTTTAAAAGTTCTAGCCATAAAAATTAGGTTTAAAGAATTTTTTGGCAAAAATTTAGCTTTATTCCCATTACATAATGAATCGAAACATTATTCAAAATACTGGTTATTTTAAGCTATGACTTCTTGTTTTTTTGGTAACATATTGATTCCACGTCGAAAAATAACTATATTTTTTGAAGGCAGAAATGAATCAAGCCATTTTTTGATAACATCAACGTAACTAAAATGTGGCTCAACAAAATAATTATGCATTGATCGAAGTAATAAAATTAAAAAAATACATAATATACTAATAAAATTTGGGCCTTATTTTATATTTTAATAAAAAAATCTATATTTAATAATATATTATTATTTTGAATAAATTTTCTTAGTGTAGTTTGAATGACAAAGTAGCATTGTACAAATAATTACATTGATTTTAAAAATGACCACTCTACAATATAAATATTAAGCGAAAATGTTTCTTTTAAAATTATAATAAAAATCTATTTGGGCTATTAGTGACAATTTTAAAACAATTCAATTGAAACTTCATAATCAAAATATCATTCAGTACAATTATAATCATATTCTTTACCTTAATAATTTGTTTTGGTACACCAGGTAATAAATATGAAACTGGAATTTCCCTTTGAATAGTGCCATTCTACGGCGTATTAATGCAGGCACTCGCCATATTTGCCATTTATTTAAGCTGCCCTCGGACGGAAGCGTTTTCAGATCAAAACAATACAAGTGTCATTTAACACTAGTTTCAGTGGCGTTAAACATGTCGACTTATGTGCCTGGAAATTACAATTTGCGGACAGCGTTCATTTTCTACCACAGAATCGCATCGAGTGCTTGTAAAAG
>AGDA01002691.1:0-13274 GCA_000281935.1 Mengenilla moldrzyki | reverse complement strand
TTATTATTATTATTATTATTATTATTATTATTATTATTATTATTATTATTATTATTATTATTCTCTTGTCTTATTTTGCATTAAAATTAGTGTATGAATTCTTGATTTTTTCTAAATTTTATGTTTATTCATTCTAGTGTTTACTAAGAATAAAGCTTTGTAAGTTATTAATTAGTGTTACTTTATGTACGGCCCGCCAAAAAAATTGAGATTTAAAATGGCTCATTGATAAAAAATGTTGCTCATCTCTGGTAATAAACATTACATATGCTTCCCTCATTAATTACGTAAAGATAATGTTTTAAAAATTAGAAACAAAATTACCACTTTCAACAGAATTCTCATTATCGTTCTCAACAGAACTCTCATTTTTTTCACGTATTTCAATAACAATCTTGTCAGTAGTATCATCATCTGTCTCGCCGGTCACAAGTACTTCTTGAGTTTGTTCTAACATTGGCGGATGGATCAGTACTACATGCTCAGCCATTTCCGGTGAAATCTCCTCAACGATTTGTTCACTTTCAATTGCCCTAAACATGAACAAATTTAATTTCATAGCACGTTCAATTTCAAAGAAAACTTACTCAAATTCTAAAACCGCTTGACCATTAAATTCCTTATGAGAAACCAAATGTTGAGATAATGCAATTAAATTAGGAAGTAATAAATCACACTGGTCACATTTATAACTTACATTTTGAGTAAATTGATGGGTTTCAAAGTGCGATTCCAGTTCCTGAATACCATTGAATTCTTCATCACACTGGTTACACTTGAAAATTCGCTGCTTCTTTGGATTAGCCTTTTTCTTACCCTTGTGTAAAATCAGGTGCGACTGTAAAGCCTTAGACGTTGGAAATCTAAAAAGAATATAGTCTAATTAATATGGTCTAATTGCATATAAACATCTAGGTTATTGAATTTTATAAACAATACGTCAAGTTATTAATTTCATTTTTGGGACACTTATAGATTATAGCTTTTAATAAATTTGAACAAATCGCTTCAATTAAGTTTTGACGGTTTGAAACAAATTATGTTTAAATTACACAGCATTAAATATATATTTAATACAGCTAATATTCCATAAGGATTATATATTTTTTGTTTTTTTTGAATATATATGATTAAATTCAGTCATACCGAACCCGCAGTCCAATAATTGCTGTGCTGAGGTAAAAGTCGGGTGATAAATATATAGCGAAAATACAGTAAGAACAAAGTTGTAAGCTTTTCAGAAGATTTGAATTTTAACAATGACAAATTTTTATGGACTAGAAAAATTTCTCTGCAAATTAGTACCAGTCCGCCGAACAAGGGTTTGAGAATCTTTGATTTATATTATTTTAAACATTTCAACTAAAGACATTCAAATCGAAAAAAATCAATTAAAGTATCTGTTTATATCAAAAAAATTTCAAATAAAATACAAAAACAGTTACCACGTTAATTGTAAGGTAATAAAATTATATGAATAATTTGTTTTTTTTGATCTCGTGTGCCACATCAATTAGGTAAATTTTTATTTGTTCCACAAACCAATTAGAATTGGGCACTTGTGATTCAAATTAAGGTAATTTGGCGTATTTATCAACCAGATGTCTTCCAGCATAGAATTTAAAACAAACCTTCGACTACAATGAGGACAAAAATATCGCTTATCGGTATTATGTGCACGCAAATGAACAGCCAAATGACCAGACGACGAAAAATTACGGCCACACGTTTTACACATTAACGAACTGGCATCCTTATGATGTTCTGAAATATGATCGCACAAATTCTCACTATTCATAAAAGGCTGATTACAAATTTCACATGTGAATGCATTGTCCGCCACATGAATTCGTTTATGACTGGATAAACTGTTTGTAGCCGCAAAACGCTTGCCACAGAATGAACAAGCGTACGGTTTTTCGCCCGTATGCGTTCTCATATGTATTTTTACATAATTAAGCTCAGAAAACGAACGACCACAATGATCACAACGATACGGTCTTATGCCTGCATGGATTCGCTTATGTTTATTTAAATTACTCGCATGTCCGAACTTCTTTTTACAAACAGCACACTGAAACGGTTTTTCGCCAGTATGGGACCGCATATGATCATCCAAAGCACTTTTATCCGGAAAACCACGTTGGCATATCACACATACCAATCGCTTATCATCCGAATGGATACGTTTATGTCGATACAGACTGGTTTGCAATTCAAAAACTTTGTCGCAATGATCGCACGGAAAATAGGTGTTTGAGTTTTTATCCGGTGTTTTATCGTGTTCGGATCGATGTACAATCAGATCCGATTTCGACTCGAAACTGACATTACAGCGACGACATCGATGCATATGCGTCTGTTCCTCAGGCGGTTTGTGGTTCGTTAAATGTTTCATTAAAGTCGCTTTCTTTAAAAAGAATTTCTTGCATAAATTACACTGGAATTTCAGCAATTCCTTATGCGTGCGAACTCGATGATCCATTTGATCTAATTCCGTTTTGAAATTTTTATCGCATTTTGGACAAGGAAACGTTTCCGGCTGTTCGGTAAAAAAATAGAAACTTTAGATTCTTTTACCGAAAATTTTTTGTAAACATATTAAGTAGTCTTTATCCTTTGAAAAATTTATATTGAAAGGTTATCATTTTAATTGATTTCAAAAAAACAAACCCAATAAACAAGTACAATTCTCTTTATCACATTATAACTTTTCTAACGTACCTTAGCTATAACATGGAAGAGTTCAGAGTAGTAAGAAAACACTAAAATTGTCAGCATTTCTTATTTCTTTGATACAATAATATACTTTATTTTTAATTACGTATTTCCAAAGAAAAATACAAGAATATTAGTGACAAAAGTAAAAGCATTTTTTGATAAAATTTTAAATTTGATTATTCAAAAGTAAATATTTGTGTTATCAAATACATTGACCAATCAATAAAATTACATATTATCGATCACGTTTTCCATTATTTTTCATAATTCATAAACCTAAATTTCTAAAAAATTCCATTTTTGATCAAAAAACAGGACTTACAACTACTATTCAAAACATTGATGACCATTATGTTATTCGTAAATCCAAATCCAAATACAAATATGTTAACATTTATTATAGTAAGTACAGATATTGTTTTATTTATATTCATACGTTCGTAAATATAAATATTAAATTATTTGTAAATGTTTAAAACTATAAAGCTAAAATAAAAGGCTCAATTAGTATTATTATACCCCCGAATATTTGATTTATTTGATTAATTGCAAAGGTATTGGCGAGTATTAAATTTCTGATAAAGGTGGTCCTTTTTTTATTATATTTGAGCTAAAATGATCTTTCTTTGATTTTAAACAGAAATTACTTCGTAAAGGTTGAAAGTAAATTTCAAGATTAATTTAAACCTTCTATTTACTAAATAGTGACGTAATAAATATTTTTTTTTCCATTAGGATATCATGCATCCTTTAAAAATACGCATCTGAATTTTTATAAGATTTGATTTTTTAAATTCTTTTTTGCAATTTAATTAAAATTGAAATTCGTTCCAATTTTAAAGTAATTATGAAATTTAAAATTGTTGGGAATTCATTTTATTTTAAATCTATCAAAGCAGAGCTTCTTAAATTATGAATCAAGACTTCATTTGAGATTCCTAGGGGAAAAAATGAAAAAATTAATTGAAAATTTTTATTTTTCTATTAAATTTTAAAGTTTATTTTAAAGAGAAAATCTTTAATGAGACGTTATGGGTTGAATTAAGCATGTGTGGAAAAAATTAACATCAACTTCATTTTCTAAAAAATAGATTCATTTCATACGCATTGATTTCTAATCAATGTAAAACGTAAAATAATTATATATTTTTATTTTACATTTATATAGAGTCACGGGTTGAAAAAAATTAAAAAGCTCTGTATTAAAGCTCAAACATTTTTTATATTATAATAAATTTACTTTCCCGATATACCCTGCAAATCAAATGTAATAAATTTATATAATGAATACCACTGTGATCCCACCAAAGCATCTACTATATAATCATACTAAAGTCTTGACTCGTAAAATATATAAATACGAAATAAAAAGTAGTTGTTTTAATAAGAAAACACCATAAAAACGTTTAATTACTCTATAAGGAATCTAAAATAAAAATACAATTAAAGTAAATTAAAAAACCACACTTGTACCTTCAATATAACAAAAGAAATATTTCTAAAAATATTAAAAGTTAATTTCCAATCATTATATAACATTCTGGGGTTAAAAGATATGTTCGAAGACTAGATCGTATAGAGAAATAATTTTATATTAAAATTACGATATAAAAAATCAACCTTTTAATTAAAAAAAGCAAAAAAAACTGAATAAATTAACTAATAATGGTTTTAGAAATAAAATGTTCAACATCACAATATTTCCTATTAGTTATACTAGATTGAAATATGCTAAAAATATTCATTAGATTTTCAATTCTACGATAATAAAATATTACATGTAGCTTGATGAATTCCTCAACTGCATCTTCAACTGCGTTTTCACTAACTGGTTCAGTTTCATCAAATTCCATCGTCTCATATTCAATTGTTTCGACAATAGTATCATCCCGTTCTTCATTATCCTTTTCTTTCAGAGTTAATGTTATTTCTTCATGATTATCATTAACCGATTGAGATGTTTTCGATTCTATTTTTATCTAAGAAAAAAAAGTCCAAAAAAGTTTGTAAATTAATGAAATTTATCACATACCTTTTTTAATGGAATTTTCGCAACCTCCTCAATTTTATTATCAGACGAATCGTGCTTTTCTGGCGATTTTCCAATAACAATTTCTTCAACTTGTTCACTTTTTCCCCATTGACTATCGGTTTCATTGTCATTTACTTTGTCATCATCAACATTATTTGCTGTATCATCCACAGTATCATCCGCACTTTCATCATCATTATTATCCGTGTTATTCTAATATTTCAATTTTTTTTAATAAAAATTTTCAATCATTTAATAGCAAAGTGTAGAATAAAAAGAATTATATATTTGTACGTAATGGTTAGAAATTATTTTAATACTTTATCGACCAATTGTCTATTAATAAGTTTTTGGGTTCCGAATCTTGCTGATTGATTGTCTATTGTTTTTTTTTCTCGAGACTAAATAACAGTAACCTATCAATCGATAGCCTCACCGAACTTGCCTGAGTATGGAAAATAGGAACCTAACTCAACTTGATCAAAAAAAAAAATGACGTAGAGAAACCTGCAGCTGAGCAAACGGTTGGGTGTGTTAAGTGATAAGTTATTTGAAAATCAACAAAAATTATTAATTTGTTTAGTTTTAGAGAACGCAGTTAATAAATTTTAACATTAAAATTAAAAATTCTTTTTTTTTAATAAAACAAAATCATATAAAATAAATATTAAGTGTTATTGAGTAAACTGATATACATTGAGTACATTTAGCACAATATAAAAAATTCTACTTTATAATTCTTTGATTATCAGAATTAATAACAATATAAATTTATTAAAATAGTTAGTTCAAAAATATTTAAGTAAAAGCGCGTACTTGATGCTAATAAAAAAATCGACCAATTACTACAATATGAATTATTTATTTATTTAAACCAAGCTTGTTAAACGAAGTTAACATACTAGCATTACAATTAAATGGTTTATTGTTTCTAACAAGATGATTGTGTTGAACAATTTCTTATACTTAACAAGATCAAGCAAACTTCAACTGTATTTCTGTTTACAATAACTCATCTGAGATCTGATTCTAGGTTAATCATGCTTTAACATCCAACTGACGACTTTGTAATATCAATATGTATTAAAGACGTGATCAGAACTATTCTCTAAATAGGAGCACTATTATAGTCATGTTCAAAAAATCTGTCCCGAACAGGACAATTTTACGTCATATCTACTTAGAATTACTTAACTCCTATGTTTTTGTACAAGACCGAGTACGTTTGCAAAAATACTTTTCAACTGTCCCGAACAGGCCAGACTTTTTGAACACGACTTATATCATAGCTAATTAAGGTTACTCAACTTCTGTGTTTTGTGCAAATTTGTGTAAGTTTTCCAAAAGATTTTATTAACCCATCTCAGAGGTTTCCGATCACACTTCAGACGACCATTTACTAACTACCATTACGTACTAATTATGTGTAAAAACTAGTCGCTAATCCAAACATGACGTTTCAATTATAGTGCCACTATGACTAAGCAATGACGTCATAGCGATATTCCCGTGACTTTAAATTAGAAAATCGGTAAGTTAAAAATTTATTAACTTTGTTTTTTAAGGGTCTATAAAATTACTCTAGTTAAAAGACTAGTAGTGTAGTAACGTCACGGATAGTAAATACCAAATCAATGAAACCACGTGTTTATTTAAGGGAAATGGCCACGCCCTTATACATCGTTCTTGCAATAAGTGGTTCATTTATTGACATAGAATAAAACCTACCTCATCATTGAGTTCACGGACACGCTTCAATACCGACGCTGACTTGTCACACAGGCTCTTAAAACTGTACGCTTTACGACAATCTTCATAACATGTGAGACAGATTTTCGAAGGGTATTTGGAGTTTTTGCGGATCTGCAAAAGAGTTACAGATAAAGAAAACGTGAACCAAAGACGATCTGTGTGCGGTGCATGAGCGGACAGAGTGGCAAGTCGCGACTGGCGACTCACACGCTTCGCCGCCACACCGAGCATACGTTCAATGATGTTAGCGAGTTGATCATTTTCTCCGCTTGCAGGTCGTATATTGATTGCAAATCGTTAGTTTCACGCAAGCAGACCCGACACATCTTCGAGAAGTTCTTCTTCATCTTCATATTGGGCTTTGGCATTGTTCACCTTTGTTTCTTCACACGTATTTTAAGCAATTTTATAAACAAACGCCGCCATCTTGTTTATGTACAGACCGCGCCGGCGTCATGACCACAACGAACAGAAAGAAGCGCGTTATTGCGCTTCATTTTAATTTCTGTGTTGTCATTTAAACATTCAAATCATAACTGATTTAATACTTTTATAAAAAGTAGTAGGTGCTATCGATTTTTTTATAATAATTTCCGATTCATTGTTTTTTTTTTAAATCTAGGATAGGTCACTCCTCTTTCATAAAAAAAACTTAAAAAGAATATTTTGTTTCGATATCATTGGTGATCCAGTGATATTGAAACTAAATAATAAATGGTTTTTTTATGAAAAAGATTACATTTTTTTTAGTGTAATTTTCTCTACTATGTTATAGGCTTTTTAAAAAATATATTCTAAGAAGTGTTGGGTTAGTAAGATTTCTTGGTAAACTTACTCGAATTTGCACAAAAAACAAGTTGAGTAACTTTAAGTAACTATGGCATAGTAGTTTTATTGAAAGTATATTTTTGAACACGCCTTATTATACAAGGAAATTACGTCATTCGTGAACGTAAAGTGGGGTTTTAACATAATTTTTGCTGGAAGGTCTTCTAACCTTACGAGAGCTGTAAAAACGTCTAATAAAAATCACTTTGATTGGAAACTTTTCTGTTATAATCCTATAGGATTATAATAATGCTACTAAATTGTTGTTACAGATAATAGATACTTATACTAGTTCTGTTGTGGCATTATGGCATTTGCTTTTTGGTAATTGACTTTAGTGGCTTGTAAAACTTGTCTAAAGTAAGCAAGTTATTATATTTAAGCAATTCGACTAGGATTGTGATCATGTAGCAAAAAGCCTCCAATGTCGAATGGACGATCAGAATTGGCGTTTCGAGACATAAATCTTTACTGATATGGAAAACTACACTCTGAGTCTAGACTCGTAACTGAAATCTGCTCCTCGTGACAAAACAACAGCTTTGATAATTAATGTCATTCTGGGCATCAATAAAAAGGGCATATTTATTTGCTGAAATGTCGGCTAAATGAATATTTCTCGTAAACTAAGGTGATATGAAATGCAAGCGGTTGATTTTAGATGCGATTGCTGTACCATGAAATCAATTAACCAATCTCCTTGTTTAATATTAAAACTGCAACAAAAAAGCAACATAATGTCATTGTGTCCAATTAATAGGATTTTAAACTAGACGATTTGTCAAATGATGATATTGTACTGCAAGCTAGCAAATCGACAACCGAGAAGCTACACTTCTGCGTCCCTATTAAAATAAATCAGCCATTGATGGCTTAATAACTAGCAGATTTCTATTAATGGAGTGTCCTTGGTATGGAGATTAGATAGTTAGCTTTAAACTAATTACTATTTTAATTTTACTAATAAGTGTGTGCTATTTACTTTGTGTGATGGTCGAATCTTTCCCTAACGGAGTTGATTGGGTTTTGTTCTACAATTATGAGGCTTGCTAAGAAATTTCAGTTATATATTGATATTCTGTAAATCAAACTATGATAACTAATCACAATAATATCACTGTAAAAAAATATACACTTTTAAATAAAATATTTTCTAAAGCTAAAAAAACTCATTGCTATAATACTGTAAAAAAGTTCATCACGGATATGATACACTTTACGAGAATCACATTATTTTTATTAATTTTCAAGCAGATCAGACGGTTTCCATTAAAAGCATTTCATTGTAAATTTTTTTAATATCATAATTAAGTTTTTTCTTATCTTTGTAAGATAATTTTTTGCTTGTCACGGTTATAGCTTTTTTTCTGCTTTTTTTATGATAATATTTTTTTTAATTACCGCAGTGATTGTATAAACGAGTCTACTGATTTATCGCATTGGGGAAAAGATGATATTCATATGACTTGAAAATTACACTACTCTAGTCTTATATAGCGATGAGGTGCTTTGATTAAAAATTGTGCTATAATTAGCTATTAAAAAAATCAAATATTGAGTAATTTTTTTTTATTTTTCGTAAACTAAAGCTTTAATCGAAAAATTCCTGTTGCATATTTTGTAGAGCTTTTTACTACAAATAACTTTTTTAAATGTCATTTTTCAATAAAATAAAAAGTTAATGAGATAAAACAGTTGATATGTTTTAAAAGTGTCCACTTTGAAATCCTCAAACTAAATCGGATAAGGAAAATCTGGATCTCAGAAGTTTATATGTTTTCCTTGCTAGTTAAAGTGATTAAAATTTTAGTTCATTTATGTAAATTATTTTGTAATATACTGAAATAACTTGCAAGCAATATACAAATTTTTAGATGTCACTAGGATTCAACTATAGCTCAATTTACCTAACATTTTTTTTACAACATATTAATGTAAAACAATTGATATATTCGTCTTTTTCTGATATTTAGGGAATTTTAGAACTACTAGAGCTAAAAATGTTTAACTGGTTGATTTTAAATTTATGTTTGTAATTTTAGAAACAGCAATGTCTAACTCGTAAAGAAATCTAAGCAAATATTTTTTTCAACTTGATTTTGTGGAAATTTAAAATCAAAATCTCAATTCAACAATAATATTTAAACGTTGCTGTCATCTTTATAACAAAATTAAGAATTAGGAATTCAAAGTAGGCGTTACGGTCTCTTTTCTCCCACTCTAATAGACTCCCACTCTAAAAGGTATCAAATAATTGTTTTAATTAATAAATTTTGCAGACTGTTTTATGCTTTAAATTATTGAACAAATGGATTGATGTCAACATTCAATTATTGATTTAAAAATAAATAGGAAATGAATCAATTAAAATTTATAAGCAATTAAATGAAAGTCGTGATTGAAATTCGAGTCATGCAATTCAGTTATTTAGAAGCGATAATTAAAAATAAATTTTGAAAACTGCATTAATAAATTTTAATAGGTTTTTTTGCAACTGTTTGCAATGTATATTAAAATTTGAATAAACTTTCTGCTTGAAATTGCATAGTGTACATTGTGCACAATTTAATCAAACTGATAAGGTAATTAAGTAGAGACAAAGTGCATCTTAGACTTAGAAAGTCATTAGTGAAGTATATCGGTAATAAAGTTGGAAAATCAATAAATAATTGCACAGCAGTAAAAACCAATTACTTATTGTTCGATTCGCAATAATTAAATTTAATTTAGTACCGTAATTATTTTTATCGTAAGAAATTACTTCTTCTTGTCTTATTTTTTTAGTCAATAATGGTCGTAAAAAATGTTTAAAAAAATTCTAACATGTATAAACAATTTAAAAAAAATATAAAGTTAGCATATTGAAGCCGATTTTTCAATGTTATGAAATTTTTTATTAAAATTATTATATATAAAATATATTAACGTATAATTTATTGAATTTATGTAAACTGAGAAAAAATTCTCCTAAAAATAAAATGGTCTTCTATCTATCTATATATATAAAAATGAATGTATATCAAATTTTAATAAAAAAAAAATATAAAAAATTTATCTGAGTCCTTAAGTATATTAATAAAACACTTCGTTTGTTAATTAGTCGTTTAGGTAACAACTGGTAAGCTAAAATATTTTAGAAATTTTCGACTTATTGAAAACGCTTAAAAACGGGGCTTTAAAACAGTTTTTTGATCGAATACAGTGTAATAGCTCAGTACCCTGTTTAACAACATATTCTTAAGTGAAAAATTCTACTTTTCATATTTTGCAGAGGTTTAAATACCTATCTTTTGACTGGTAACTAGGATTTTGATCGGTTTAAATACACTGTAACAGTGTACTGTTTTAGATTAAGGAAATGCTGATGGATTTTCAATAACTATTACTGGTAATGGGTTATGTGAATTTTTTGGAAAAAATTTTAGAAGATTTTCTGGATGGCTGTTAACCGAAAAAAAAATTCTAATATATCCTGAAATTAAACCGTACAAAGATATGTTACAATACAGAAGCTTTTTTCTTTCCGGAATTTAAAATAAAGTCAGATTTTTAGATGATTTTTAAATATTAGAGTGTACATAAATATTTTTAGCAATACAAGAATTTAATAGAAAGCCTATATTCAAATAAACATAGTCATTGTATCTTCTGTTTTTGAGATCATATGATAACAAAATAACTTCTTTATATACAGACATCCGTCATTTACATTTGATTAAAGAATGCAAAGATGTCATAAATTTTTTTATACCTTTTAAATATCTCAGCTTTCCGTCATTTATAAGATGATTTTAAAAGAAAAATTTTGATAACAAATATAACTAAATTTTAACAATAATTATTGATTTTTTATAGGCGTTTTTATATCAAATTAAAAATTTTATTAAATAAGAAATTAAATTTTGTGGTCTATAAAAATCTATGCTTAATACTCTTAATATTGATTCTTAAAGTTTTTTAAACCAAATTGTGTGTAAGAAAAAACGAATTTAAAATATTCACAGAAGTGCATTTATTGATTTAAATAAAAAATATTTGAAACCATGATAAGAAATTTATTCAAAATAGAATCAAATTATAAAATTTGAAATTTTGAATAATTTATTTTTCTTGTCTTTCCTTTGTATAATATTTTTGTTTTAAAAGTGTGACATAGAGGGAGTAGTTGAAATAGTCAAAGTATCACGTTCCCGTGACTACATATGCTAACGTGTAGTCAGGATATTTTAATGTAGGGGTGTCAAATCCAAAAGCAAACTTGGCCAAAATAAACAACGCTTAACTTTAGGTAGGCTGCAAAAAAATTAATATAACAGGGCTCCGAAGTGATTGAATTTTTTTTTCGTTCCGGTTACGTTCCGGTTCGGAGGATATCGGTTCAGTTCCGGTTCTGCTCCGGCTCAAAAAATATCGGTTCAGTTCCGGATTTCGGTTCTGCTCCGGCTTAAATTTTTTTTTCTTTAACAATGTATTTTTAATTTTCATTTTTTAGTTACTGTGAAATTGATAGATTATTCCACTAACCCAAAAGTTATTGTACGTTTTTAAATTAAAATTTTATTAATATAAAAAGTACATTAAAAATATAATATAAAGTATTAATAAAGTTAATGTGTAAGCTTGTGTCGTTTTAAATTACTATTAATGCATGATTATGTTCATATACAGCATTCTTTCCTCCCTCTACACAACTTTTATCACTATTTTGTGCCCTTTTCATGGTAATTTGATGCCAAAAACGCCCCTTTTAGACTAAAAAATTTAATAGATTTGATAGGGATACCATTATATCTTCAGAAGCAAGTAAAAAATTACTATTTTTGGACCACTGTAAATAAAAAACAATGTACTGCTTTCATTTGTTAAGAAACATTCGGATTAAGTTCTATTAGCACAAAATATATTGACAAAAGAGAGAAAAAATTACTGAAAAAGTAATACGTAAAAAGAGGTTACAAACTGGTTTGTATTCCTTAAAAATGTTTGAAATTGCCCCTAATCAACAAAATATCTTCTGGCATATGTTCACTCAGGCTATTTCTATTTTCTCTTAAAATAAATTTAAGGCTCGAAAAAGCCCGTTCAACACTGACTTGTTTTGCCGGCGCTCCCAAGACAACATTGGAAATTTTATATAACGAAATATACTCGGATTCGATGTATGCGACGTGAGCATGCAAACGACATGCCGAAGAAGCTGCTTAAATATTTTTTGAATTAATCGTGACCACTCTTTAATAATAATCGTTCGCAAACTATCATTGTATTCAAATTGCCCGCAAAAAATGGTTAAAATTGACCGAGTCCGTTTTCGAATTTCTCCCTTCAACTGCCAAATTGCCCCCTGTGGGGCGTAGGCCCCACGTTGGAAAACACTGATTTAAGCAACATTTTTTACAGCATATTTGACTCCATTCTCATTCATAAAAAACAAAATACGTATGAAAAAGCAAAATAATTGAAGTTTCTCCCCTCTTATTTAGATAATAAATCAAGCGTAATTTCTACATCAATAACTAAAAAGCCCTTGTTCTAATACTTTTTGTATACATGCCATTTTTTCTAAAAAGTCCTTTGTTTTAGAGATATTTATTCGAATTCATTTTGGTATGGTTCAAATTTAAAGTCTATAACTACGCCATCTATGAATTATCACCATTATAAAAAAACTGTAGTTTCGGAGGTACTATCTATCGATCGAGGGTGGTTTGATCAAAATTTGAATATAAAAGTTGCAAACGTTTCTTTGTAAAATTTTAAAAAAAAATTGAAACCTTTAAAATTAAAATCTCTTAAAGCGTAAACATGTTTAAAAATTAAAAAACTTTAAAATTTGAAAACTTGACAATTTTTAAATGTAAAAGTTTTTAAAAATTTGAAATGAAGATTTTAATAATCTAAGTTTTTTAAATGTGAAATTTTAAAAATTAAGTTCCTTCTT
>AGDA01002677.1:0-12962 GCA_000281935.1 Mengenilla moldrzyki | reverse complement strand
TTAACTTTACCAGTTTCGACGTTCTACGACGTTGCTTCGACGTCTTATGGTTTATAGGGTTATAACAACCTTTTTATCAGTTGTTAATTTCCTATTTGCAGTAACAAGTTAATAACAATATTAGAAAAACATATTTGGTAACAAAGTTAGTAATTAAATGATAATGCGCTTCGAAATTGTCGTGAAAAAACATGGCATATTATAGGACTGTTTTGTAAATAAATAGTAATGGAAAATGAGAAGGAATATCGAAACCTTTCGGTTTTAGCTTTTCTTTCGCGACAATATTGAAAAGGCACGATTTCAGCCATTTTTTACGACAATTTCGATACTCATTAGTAATCTGCTACTAACCTGTTACCAACCTTGCTTTTCTAATATTTTTATTAACTTGTTATTGCAAATAGGAAATTAACAACTGTTTAAAAAGGTTGTTATAACAGTCGTCGCAACAATTTTTTAACAGAAAAAAAACTTCTCTTGTTATAGCACTGTTAATGTTTAAAAAACTTTTTATTTATTTTTTGCACACATACTATAACTAATAAATCACCAACTTATCATTTATTTTCGCATAAACAAACATAGGAATTACTATTACTCTATCATTCAATTTTATATGGTTTTTTCGCATAAAGGAAATACAAAAGTCATTTTCCAATATGCGTTTTCTGTTCTCGAGAATATATGAATTGCAACTTAGTTTCAATTCATATTTTCCTTTTTAATTGATAAGAGATGCATTTAAAATTAAAAATGACCTCGTCAAGTGTCGTGACCTTTGCTATTTTTCTCTTAAAAAATGCATTAACTAAAAAAGATAAAAAAATATATATTTGCATATTATTATTTAAAATTTAAACAAAAATTTCTATTTCTGTTTATGTGTTACTTGTTAGCACACAGGGTCTGTTGAGAGTATAATTTTCGAAAACGTCTTATATTTATTAAATAGTGAGATGCGTAGTAGTAGTTAAGACCTTTGAATTGATTAGAACCGCAGCCCAAACTAAAAACAGCCAATTTTTTTGAACTAAACCAAATAGCAATTTTCAAAAATTTTGTCAACCTATCGCTAAATAATGTTTATTACTTGTTCGTTAATATTTAAATATTTGTACTGATTTTCATTCCTGCGCAAACCGATTGTTTGTACATCGTTATTTTATATCATGCTCATGATGTGCAGTCATTGTATTATAAAGTATGGAAAAAGTATTGTAGACCCTTTATCAAATAAAAAATTTAACATTTGGCAAACCAAATTACAACTTATGATTAACCAAAAAGGTGACATTTTCCAAATGTAAAGGAATTATTCCTGTGTGCCAAAAATAGAAAAAACAATGTTTTTTTTATATTATTTTTCTGCTAAAAATCGTCGTTCCAGTTGTTATTACAATAGTTATAACAACTGTTAATTTCCTATTTGCTGTAAAAGGATAAAAACATTGTTATAAAAACAGGTTCCGTAACAGGGTTAGTAATAAAATATTAATGAGTTTCGAAATTGTCGTGAAAAAATATGACATATAAAAATGTTCGGCAAATAAATAGTAATGAGAATGAGAAGGGACATCGAAACCTTTCGGCTGTTGCTTTTCTTTCACGACAATCTCGAAAAGTCACGATTTCAGCCTTTTTTTACGACGATTTCAATGCACATTAGTATTTTGTTACTAAGCTGTTACCGACCCTGTCTCTCTAACATTGTTATGAACTTGTTACAGTAAATAGGAAATTAACAGTTGTTATAACAACTGTAATAACAACTGGAACATCGATTTTTAACAGAAAAATAACATAAGAAAAACATTGTTTCTTCTATTTTTGACACACAGGAACTAATTGCTCTTTTTTTTTTATCTTTCACCAGACCTTTATCATTGTAGAGTTTTTACACTTTTCTTTACTAGCGAAAGCTTATCTATTTCAACGTATAGAGATAAATACTCGTAATTTGTCCATACAAATTTTAGAAATTGAGCGAACAGTAATCCCTTCATTTTGGTACAAGACCTTGCATATTTTTCTTTTTTGGCAACATTGTACATAAATCGACCAATTGTAAACAAGTATTGCTTTCCTTCCAGTAATACGTCATACAGCGACATTACGACGTCATTTGTGATCTGATTAAATTTTTTTGTGAAATTTTGTTTTGAATTTTTAGATCTACAGCTTGAATCCAACACCGAATTCACTCATACCTTGTGATTATTATATTTTCAGGTAGTTTTTCGAATATGAAAAAGAGCACGAAAGCTATAGTATCGATTGTGGAATTTTATAAAATGGAATTGTTTTACAAATTTTATAATTTTATTTCCAGTTAAGGCTATAAAAAGAAATGTTTGCTATAAATTAAACGAAGTGGAGGTGAAAGGAATTGTTTGTTTCAAGTAATGAATCTATTGTAAAGAATATTTGAATAAATGGTGACACTGTTGCCATTTTAATAGTTTTAAATAACGTTTAATGTGAAATGCATGTAGTTTTAAATCTGTATTCAAAAATATATTCTCACTAGGAGAATTTAAATAAAGATGATCTAATTGGTAAAATTTTTAAAATAAGAATTTGGTACTATTCTAACTAACGTGTTTATCATGAAAACCGTTTACCAATGTTGTACCTTGAGCCGATGATTTGTCGTAGCAAAAAACATCCGTAGAATCAGTGCAATTTATTAAAATAATTAAAAATACAAATAAATCTATAATAGAGTTTTAAAAATTAAATGATGCTCGGAAGTTTGTCGTCCATTGCTTAACGTTGCTCCATTCTTATTCTGAACTCATAACAAAGAATTCGCCTACCAGTGGGTTTTTTTTATTTAATTTAATTATTTTTTTAATTTTTCATTTCGCATTTTCAACGGAAATTTCCCAATTTCCATTCACTGATACAACATCAACATGAAATATTGGGAAAATTTGCGTGACCTAAAGACAAACAATCATGTAAGTGATAAGTCTATTAAAGGTAGGTTTGCCAAAACCTATTTGGAGAATTTGGATTCCTTATTAGTCAAATCGTAAAAATTGGTGAAAATTTGAGGGAGGTTAAGTTTTGAGTACTTACTTTATATATATGATTTTGTTATACGAAGAAATTAAGGAATTTCAAAGCATATATCAGGGGTGGGCACACATTATGCTTTTGGGAGCCGCCTTTTACTTTCTAGTTTATTACGGGAGCCGCGTAAAACTACCTGAAATGTAGTTGGATACGTCGAACATGCTTGCTTGACTATTTTATTGATTATTTATAAATAATATTAACTATTTTTTTGTATTTCTTATGATTTTTCCAACTGACTTGATTTTTTCTACTTAAAATGTGAATATCTCATAGATATTTTTCATACCTAAAATTAAACGTTCTATAATTAAAAAGAATTTTAAAAATTCGAAAATCATTCAATAAATTTTGGAAAAGTAGATTTTTACTCAGAACCACTGGTTCTTGGCAGTTAGAGTTGGAGAGCCGCAGTTTGAATAACAAAGAGCCGTATGCGGCTCTAAGAGCCATATTTGCCCACCTCTGGCATATATTGAAAAAAAAAAATTTAAATGCCAAAGAACCATTTAATGTTTTACAACTGTTTTAGAATAATGTGCTGTGAAGATGTTTTAATTCACACAAATTATGCGAAGTATTGAAAATCTGATTAAAAATTTTAGTTTGTAGGAAAACGCTTGAAGTATTAATACGGAGTCGCAATGGTAATTACTGAGCCGAAGTTATCGTTTGTCGATGACGATGAACCACCGCTACCACCCGGAACGCCACCACCAGCCGCGCTGCCATTAGTCGCAGCTGAACTCAGCTACAAGCCGTCTGTCGTCGGTGTGAATCAGCACGCGGCGCCGGCGCCAGTGTCGTCGAAAAAGCGCAAGAATCGGCGCAATAAAGCAAAGGCAAAAGCGTCTGCGCCGTCAGTCACCATTCCCACCGATTTGACATCGACCCCCTCTCTTATGTCGTTTCCCTTTCCCCCGAACTTTTCTGTGCCACCACCGAATTTTATGACATCGGTTTCGGCTGCTGCAGTCGCTGCAGCCGGAACTGGACAGCCACCGTTCTTGCATCCATCGTTGTATGCGACAATGCCGCCGTTGCCACCAACACAACAAAAGTCAGCGCCTTCTTTTTACTCACGACCACCGCCGCCTCCATGTCATATTGATGCTGCATCTTCTGAGAATACTATGTAAGAAAATAATTATGACTAAAGTTTTAGGTAAAGTGTGAACCTTACAAAAATATAAGATCACTGTGAGCCCGCTATATCACTCTGAGGATCACAGTATTATACTGAGGATTACTGTACTCTCAAAGAGTGTTGAAAAACTTTACAGTGATATCATTATGATCTTATTATGATTGTGAGGTTCACAGTTGTGAGGGTTAATAATTGGTAAGGGTAGCTTATAATTCTATGGGTTATTCTATGATTATATTCTGTTGTTTTCTGTTAGTGCGTCAGCCGCATCAACGCCGGATAGCCAGCAACCAGCTGCGAAAAATGAAGCGGAAAAGCTTAAGTCTTTGGGCGATTGGCCGCCCAGTTTACAGGATTACGTGAGTCGTTGTTATCGCATCTGTGAATCGGCCATCGATAAAGATCGCGTTGAAATCATACTTAAAGGGAAGATCACTCATGCAGCAAATACAGGCCAATTGTGGTCAAAGGATTGGGCCAACGAGCCGTTGCCGAGTTTGATTTCATTCCAGACGTCCAAGGGTTCTAGTGGGCCGGTACAGGGCTCAGGGGTTGTTACTAAAGGGTTTGCAATTGGAAATAATAATAGGGCTACGAATGGCACTAATTTGGTGCAAAGCTTCGACAGTTTAGCTTTCAACAATGGTTCAAAGACTGCTGTTGGCAAAGGTATTTCAAGTAGCCTCGAGGCTAGGTTAGGATTCAGAAAGACATTTGGTACATCAAAGTTGATTACACGTAGTTTCTCCAACAACTTCCCACAAAAACGGAGTTCAAGCAGGTTTGTGTTCTTTACAAGATTTAATTAGGGGTGTTATTTTATATGTAGAAATTACGACTCGCTTTCGCTTATCCTGAAAGGTGCGGCAATTGATCCAAAAGGCGTAATATGAACCCCAAATAAATTAAATTATAATGCTATTTTTTATGCTATACTTTATATTAAATATTGGGCTCACGTTTAATGCTGTTAAAATATGTGACACCGAGATAATATATTACCTGACTGACCGGCTATCTTGCTTTACATAGTTGTCAATGTTGGGGGTTCAAAGGCTTTGCACGACGCGAATACTGCAGTATAATTTACGATTTTTATATTGTTTAATTGTCAATGTAACAGTCCACAGTTGATCACATTACACAAAATTCCATTTTTTTTGTATATATTTTATGATCAGGGAAGGGGTTCACAAATTTCGTTTATAAAGTTGCAGTCAGGAAAATACTTCCCGTTTAGTTAGCAGTTTTCACCCATGATTAACTGTTTTTGCAACCTCAGTTCAAAATTCGAATACATTTTGTTGATTAAACAATGCGAACTTTTTTAGTAATGAAACAATTTTTTTCATTCATAATAAATAAAAAAGATGTTAGGACAGTATATGTCTAAATGACACCCTTAAAGTTATCATGTAATATTTAAAATTATTATATGCATTCAATACGTATACAATGAATGCGGTGTAATTGAATACCATTAAATTTGCCACTTAATTTCATCCGAATTTCGACGATCAACCATGAACGTATTAAATGTGAATTGCTCGTTCATTTACCTAAAGATAAATAACAAAACCTTCATGTCTTTAAATGCGCATGCTTTAAAAAATTTAATTTATCAGATTTTTAGTATTAATTTTAAATAAATTAGCACGCGAAAATAATGAGTAAATCTTAGAACAATAGAAGCGATCTTTGCGCCCGTTTCCGCCGCAATTCACTACACCACTTTTAGGTAAACATCAAACGGTGTAAAATTATTGACTAAAAAACATCCTATGTGCATTTGAAAATACGAAAAAAGTTCATATTTAGTGTTCAAATTGACAATAAATTGTGCGTTCCGATACAAAGAATTAGGCTTTTATATAGAAGTGTTTTTTGGTGGCTAAACCGTTTTAAAAAAGTTCACACTAAAAATTTCACTTTTAAACCATTTTTAAATAACTTTTAGCTATTTACACCTAAATAATCTGATTACGAAACCTTTTTTTTTTCAATAAATGAATTGGTTGCACAATGCTCCGCCTACAACCCGAAAATCGAATTTGCTAAAATAAAAAAGGTCGTATAATTTTTTTAAAAATTCTTAAGAATTGTAAGTCGCCAAAAAACGCTTTACATTATTACACTGTCTAGCAACAAAAATTTACCCCAAACACCCGATATATTTTTTTAAAGCCTGCACTAAGGTTGTTACACAAGTGGCAAAATTTTTGAATTTTTAAAAGCCAATTTTTTGGAGGGGGTAAAAATGTGATTTTTCACTTTAAATTTTTTCCAGCTGATTGGAACTACATAGATCCATGAAATATGATGAAGAACATTCAAAAAACATTCTTCTATTACTGTATAAAATTTTATTAAAATAGCTATTATAGGGTTTAAGATATTGGTTTCAAAAAAAAGGCAAAAAATCGAGTTTTTTCGAGTTTTCAATTTACATTTTGCACCTTTTCTCCAAAAATAAACTCGTTCATGAAAAACTAACCACCTCAGTATAAAATTTTTGAGTTTTTGTTTAAATCGACATCAAAAAAAGTAATTTCCTAAAAGTAGTTTTTTAGTTACAATTTTTTGAAAATTGCAATGTAAAATTGTGATACATGCGGCAAACAATGTCATGCCACTTAAAAATTATATGAAATTTTAATTTTAATTGAGTCACAAGTTTGGTTGCCCAATGTATATTGAAATATATAAATGTAACATGAGGTGAGTTTGATAAGAAAAGATGATTTTTCAATTTCTTCCTTTCATACAATTTTTAAATGGCATGACATTGGTTTCCACATGTACCTTAATTTTACATTGTAATTTTCAAAAAATTGTAACCGAAAAATACTTTTAGGAAATTAGTTTTTTTGGTGCCGATTTAAAGAAAAACTTAAAAATTTTATACTGAGGTGATTAGTTTTTCATGAACGAGTTTATTTTTGGAGAAAAAGCGCAAAATGTAAATTGAAGACTCGAAAAAACGCGATTTTTTGCCGTTTTTTTGGCGTTTAGAGCCAATATCTTAGGTCCTATAATAGCTATTTCAATAAAATTTTAAACAGTAATAGAACGATATTTTTTGAATGTTTTTCACCATATTTCATGTATCTATGTAGTTCCAATCAGCTGGAAAAAAATTTTAAAGTGAAAAATCACATTTTTACCCCCTCCAAAAAATTGGCTTTTAAAAATTCAAAAATTTTGCCATTTTTTTAGTATCCTTAGTGTAGGCTTTTAAAAAATATATCGGGTGTTCGAGGTAAAAGAAAAAAGTTTGAATTTGTTGGCTAGTGTTATTTACAAAAATTTATAAAATATGAATAAAACTTTAGTTCTTATTATTTTATACATTGATTAT
Organism: Mengenilla moldrzyki; assembly: GCA_000281935.1. NCBI lineage: Eukaryota > Metazoa > Arthropoda > Insecta > Strepsiptera > Mengenillidae > Mengenilla > Mengenilla moldrzyki. The sequence goes on along the minus strand of AGDA01002677.1, from coordinate 5,376 downwards.
TGGCTTCATCTAATTAATAAAACTTTCTTCTTGCGCACAACCGTTTTTTAATGGATCCTTTAAATAAGATGGTTATGCTGAATTATATGCAGGTTATATTGGGCGGAGTATGTTTCACTCTGCTTCCAGAAAAGGACTAGCAGTTCACACTTAAAACATCTATAGATTTAATATATAACTCACAGATTTAAAATTTGAAGCTAAAAGAAGCTGAAATTAATATAATAAATATGTATTTCAGTGATGACGAAGATGAAGATGGAAAGAAAAATGATGGAACATATATACCATTCTTGAGCAATAGTACGTCAAAAAAGAAGTCTACGGTCTCCAAGAAAAAGAAAGAATTCAAACCCTGTACACAGATCACATCGAACCTGGTCGAAGGCAACGATGAAGTCTTAAAACAGAGGGCACAAAGGTTCGCAGTTACCGCTACGCCGGATGCTCAGCATGCCGAGCAGCAGACTAATTCTGCTTATCTTAATAGCACATCAGCTTCTATTTCCATGTCTTCTCCTCACTCCCCTTCTAACATTAATAGTAGTAATAGCAGTAGTGGGTTACTAATAGACTTTAGTCAGGATCGGGACCCGGATTTCGACTGGGCCGATTGTCACATTGTGGGCACTTGTCAAGAGATAGAAAAACGTTTTCTACGATTGACAAAGGCTCCGGAACCGTGTGAGATACGGCCACTTGAGGTGCTACAGCTCTCATTGAAGAACGTCAAAACGAAATGGTTGGAGAACCATGATTATTCATATGCACTGACGCAATTGAAATCGATTCGACAAGACTTAACAGTAAGTGTTTTTTTTTTGTTTTTGAACGTTAAAGGGGTATTTTAAGCATGATCATTAATCGTCTTACACTGCTAACTTAGACGTACGTTTCAAAATTCACACTCATTTTTGAATAAGTATCAAAAATAAACGAATAAAATAAAATTCAAAACTATGTGATCAAAACTGATCAACGCCCATAAAAAAACATTTTTTAGTGGTATTCTGAGTATAGGAATCTAATAACGATCACTAGGCTTTTTGAGCACAGATTATTTATATCGACATGGAGGAAAATTTTTCGAAATTCCCATAATTTTTATGTTGGTAAAGGTTCAAATAAAAATAGCGATATCTTTTGATAAAATTTCCGCAGTATTGCAAAAAAAATGTTTACTTTCATTTTGTAATTTTCCATCAACAGCCAATGTAAAAGCGAAACGAATAGTATGGAATTCTTATTAACTATTTTTTCTTAACTTTTTTGACGTTTACAAAAAGTAAAATAAAAAGATTTTGTAGCAAAATTATTTTAAACGACAACACTGATCGTTTGTAAAAGGAATAAAGTAGCGCCATCAAGTTTTAAAGGGAAATATAAGTGAACGCGTTATCAATCTGGATAATGTTTTCAGCGTTACTATTTTTCGTGGATACAATCAACTTTTAAATCAAACAGCTTTATAAAAATTAATATGAGATCTTTTTATTAAGTACAAAAAGATAACCTAAACGCCTATAAATTATTAAAGTATAGCACTTGTGATTTTTAAAATTTAATATAGTTATATTTATTTTTTGTGAGAAACTTTGATTAGATCTAAAACTATTAATGAACACAATTCTATTGACTATTTGTCGTTGCATAAATTAATTAACCTGTTAATCGTGGAATTTCTTTTTTAATTGCGTGGCATGTAATGGGCGCACATTTTCACATTTTCATTTTTTTATTTATGCTTAACACGTTCGCGGACATGAATATTATAGCATTTTTTCATGGTGATAGAAAATAACGTGAATGCTATAGCATCTACATTTCGTAAAGTTCTGAAGGAACTATCATTGCACATTTTTTGTTGAGAATTCCTGTTACATTCAATTATTCACATTGTAAAAGCCCTATATGCTTCAGTTAGACATGTGAGATCAAAACGAAAACATCAGCTTTTTGAATTATCGTATTATCGAAAATAATTGCCTGTCTATTTTTGCAGCTCCCTGAAATTTTAAGTGTCCACGAACGTGTTAAGGTGAATGAAAAGACTATGAAATATTTATTTCTTCGTTTATATACAATTTTTTTAAAGATTTGACGTTTGTAGGCCTTATTTGGTTAAAAGATTACAGGTTGAAACCGAACGGGTTTTAATTTTAGTTATACAAAAAAATGTTTAACAACAAAATTGCCAAATTTTAAAAATATGTCTATTATATTTTATAAAAATATATTGCGATTGCATAAAAAAACTAAACGAATATACAGTTTAAAAAAGTTGATTCTTTTTTAATAGTATTTATATTTGTTTTTTTTAAATTTTAGGTGCAAGGTATTCGAAATTCATTCACTATTGAGGTATATGAAACTCATGCGCGAATTGCACTTGAAGTTCGTGACCATGAAGAATTTAACCAGTGTCAGACACAGTTGAAAATGTTACATGAAGTTAATAGTGAACATCGTTTAGAATTTATAGCTTACAGAATACTGTATTATATTTTTACAAAGAACACTCTTGGTAAACTTCTTTTAATGACAAAAAACATATTTGAGAACGAATTTATCAGTAATATGATTTTTGAAAGTATTAAATTGGGTTAATTTTAACGTTAACCCGCCTAAAAAAATTTTTTATAATTTTTTTGAAAATATTAAAACAAATATAGGCAAATAGTATACTTTTAACATAAAATATTTGACCTGTTCTTTATTTTAACCAAAATAAGTAGCTTTTCTGATATATAATTTTGGAGTAATAATTTCTTGGGTTTTAATGTGAAAAAATTAGGTACATGTACTAGTGATATAATTTACAGTTCGTATATTTAATAGTAATTCTGTATCAAAGTATTTTATTAATTTTTATAATTGAAATTTTAAAAGTTTTGTTATAAAATAATGATATTTTTGAGGTTAAGCATGGGTAACATTACACTAAGGATTAAAGACTGAAGATATCTGGCTATAAAGGCGTATTTTGGCGAACTGATTTCATTTGAATCAATTTCAATTCTAAATTCCGTCCACATTTCGCCAAATGAGAAATAAATTCGAATTAATTTGTCTCGTGTTTTAGCGTATCGAATTGAATGTGACAGAAGAATCTTTACTATATAAAAACTACTGGATATACAAATTCATAAATTCATGCATAAATTTTAAATGGCACAGACCAAAGAAAATTCAATTTTTTTAAAGCAAAAAATTTTTCTTTAAAAAATTGAATTGCTTTGAATTTTTTGTTGCTGTAACTCCACCATGAAATCAAAATTATGATCCCCCAAAATATATATTTTGCGAATTATTTCAAATAATTCGAAATAATTTGGTCCGTCAAAATATGATATAAAGCTTAAAAGGTGGTGGCGTTTTTTAAAATATAATTTGGTTTCGTATCCATTTTTTCTATTTTTTTCAGTTTTCTTCGTACCCCTTATAATAACTTTTAAATACCTAACTATTTAATAAAATTATTTAAAAACGTGCAGTGTTCTCAAATATGATTTTATTAAGAGGTCCTAAAGTTTGAAATTTGTGAATACAAATTTATAAATTCAAGTATTTTTTATTTGGTGTGATTTAATAAGCTTGTTTCAAAAGTGAACAGATCACTTATCGCTCACTTTTTTTTTTCATTTTTCTCAAACCACTTAATACTAGTATAAAATTTACATCTATTTCCTTCATTAGTAAAAGCTTCTTCACTTCAGTATACAGACAAAAATATTATTCATACATTCCTTCAAAATCTACAAACTGAGCGATCAGTGATCTGCTCACGTTTGAAACAAGCCCAATATTTTCCTTTTTTTATTTACACGTCACATGTTTAAGACTACTTTCACATCATTAATGAAATTAAATTGTTTCTTTTTTAACCCATTCGAGACGACGATTTTTTTCGAGCATGCTCCCTAGGAGCGAAAGCTTTTTTTAGATTGTTTATTGCACGCACAGTGTGCAAAGCTATCTTTTTGCCTCGGAAAGCTATTGCACACCGTGTGCGCAATCAGCCTCGAATGGGTTTAAAAAAAAATTAATTTCAGTAATAATGTGAAAGTAGTCTTAAATAAATTATTAATTAAACATCAGAATTATATAGATTACGAGGTTGCGTACTTAGATGAAAAATACATTTTTATTTGATAAATAAATTTTATTTTCTACAAATTTCACACTTGACATGATATATTTTATCATTATAAATTGATTTAATGAATTTTTTTCTATTTTATGAAATTTAGATTTAATGACACTTTTAAAATCTTTAACTGAAAGTGATAAAACCAACGAATGTGTATCACATGCTTTAAAGATTCGATCAGCCTGGAGTTTAAGTAATTTTCATAAGTTTTTCATTCTTTATAGGGTATCGCCATTAATGTCTGGCTATTTGATTGATTGGTTTATTGAGCGCGAGCGAATTTTGTACTTAAAACAAATTATTAAGAGGTAACTACTTCTATCATTCGGTGTCTGTCATAAACTTCTTAAAAGTTTTTCATAATTCAGAATCTGTTGGATTTTAATGATTTATCAATTCGGTAGATCACAATTTGCTTCAAAATGCTTTTATTCGATAATTTTATCATCCGTTTGAAAGCTCCACGCTTTTCATGGCTTAAGTTATTAAGAGAGATATGAAAATTAGAAATAAATATTAGTAACGTATAACTCTTTTCATTTCAAAATTTCATTACAAAAGTATATTTGCAAATAATAATCAGCAATTATTAGAAGAGTAGATATCACATTTGAAAATATATTTTTAAAATTAAATTTTTATCATTTAGTTCTGTGGAAAAAAAAAGTAGTAGCGTGTTTTTCGAAAACAAGACATTCTCCGAAAATAAGATCTATCGTGATTTTTGGAACTTTTTTTAAAATAAGATATGCTCTGAAAATAAGCCCTATAGTGTTTCAGAAGAAGACTACATGGCTGTAATTAAATAAGTAATAAATATTAAATGAAAAATTATAAATATACTTTTATTTTGGCTCTCCACTGAAATTAAGCCCCAACGCGTATTTTGTACCAAAAAAAGTAAGACAGTATCTTAATTTCGGAAAAAAATGGTATTAAAATAAGTATAGTCGTTGAATAAAAATCTAAAAGTTTTATACGAATGTAGTTTTTTGAACTAAATTCTTGAAAATATGAGACAGCTCATTTGAACGCGTACAGAAAATCATCTGATTGTAGCGAATTTGAAATCAGTTGTAAATTTCAGACAGAAAAAAGAGTTGAAGTCAGAGAAAAACTTATATCGAAACATAAACATGAAATAACTAAAAAACATTCCCATCTGTATTGAGACATTATTACACTGAGAAAATCATTTAGTTATAAGTAATAATATATTATTAAAA
>AGDA01002573.1:0-12522 GCA_000281935.1 Mengenilla moldrzyki | reverse complement strand
GGGCCCTTAAACACAAAATTAAGCTTACAGATAAAAAAAATTAAAAAATTGTACTCGATTTTTTCGACCAGTACCGTATTTTTACGTTATATGATGGTAAGTTTTCTGGACTTCGATGAAAATCTTTAATCAAAGTCAATGCTTTCTCGCAAAACATTTAGCACGTTAATTGACTAAAAAGGACTCTTCGATCAATAGAAAAATTCCACTAATCACACTAGTTAAACTAAACACAACAGTCGTTTTTGCAATGTTGTCAAATTAAAATATTGATGAGGTTTTAAAATATTAATCGCGTATTCGGGGTTCAAATTGTTAAGTCACTTTTTTTTGCTTTTACTTATAAATATGCTTCTGTCTTATTTTATTGTATATTCTATTAATTACTAAACAAAAGCAATACTATAATAAAATATTTCTGATCCGCTGTTTATATACCATTTCACGTATAAATAAGTCAAAGTTTTTCTCACACAGCAAATCTTTTGTTAATAGAATTATTAAATTGTAAGAAATTTTAAAGTTAGTTTTTTGCTAATTCAAGAAACCATTGAAAAAATGCACAGCCACCAAAAATGCGAGAACGCTGAATTCCGTTATTTTTGTATTGGTTTCGTTTTAGCACTAAATAACAAAGAATTTACTGTCCGAACCTTAAAAGCTGCTAATTCACATCTATCGAAGTAAACAAGTTCTTCGACTCAACGAATTCCCGAAATGTCGGCACTGAAACGCAGTATAAATACAACCATAGGAAAAATTAAACTTTTAACTAAGTTCATTTTTTCCTTAAAGTTAAAATAGTTTTTTTATTGAATAATTTAAAAATTAGATATGCATATATATAAAATAATTTTGGTGAAGGTACCACAAGAAAAAGAATATTAACTTTAACGACATTTTTAGGAAATATTTCAGCATAAAAGAATTTTTTAAATTAAGGTAAGTTGTTAATGTTAAAAATGCTAATTAGGTAATAAAAATCAAAGTTTATTATTTTTGCAAATAGATTTTACCAAAACGAAAAAGTATAAAAAACGCGAATTGGAAAGTAAAAACTAACTATTTCTAGTATCGTGATCGTTAAAACAAAAAAATATTAAAAAAATTGTAAAAGTATTAAAAAAACACAAAAAAAAACTAAATATATTATAAAAATTTTGAAGTTCTTTATAATTTACTCCGACAACATAACAAATTGGTGGCATCTAGGGTCAGATAAATGACCCAGAGAAACTGGTGATTCGCAAGCAAACCAGTGATTCGTAAGGAAACTATCCTATTTGGTGATCCGCAAACCATCAGGTGAACCGCAATCAAACTGGTGAACCGAAAGTGTTGGTTCAGAAACCCAAAAAATTTGGAAAGATTACTATACAGGAACAGTCAATTAGGATCAATAAGCAAGGACATTTAAATTAAAAAAAAACCTTTTGGTTACGGAAATCAAAAGCCGAAAAATAGGAATTAATACGATTTTCAATGTAAACAACCAAGTATGGTTTGACTCGGAACAATTTGTAAATAAAAAATTACCTTTTATTTTGCATATGGGAGCAAATGTTAATAAATTTAAAAAATTATAAAATAATTTAACTTACTCTGATAACAAAAATATATACTTAAAGGGCATAATCAATGATCTGGTACCAGAAAAATGTGAAATAAAGTCTCCACTACGAGAACAAATATTGAATCAAATTTAATAAAATTACCTGCTAGATCAGAAGTGGTAATTCCAGTTCAAATAAAAAATAATATAGAAGAAGGAGACCTCCATAAATGAAATTAGCAGAAGGAATATATATCTGTGGAACTTGGACATATAGAGTTAGACCTTACACAATTGCAATAAATTCGAATAAAAAAGAAATTGATATTCCAATTCCTGAAATAAACTTTGAGAAAATAGAAGTAGAAGAAATTCTAAATGTTCAATGTCATGATCAAAACAATTGTTTAAGCATTTAGACTTATCAGAATTAAACAAAGGAGAAAACAGTATAAAAGAAATCTGCAGAGAATATAATGATTTATTTTATTTGGAGAGTGATATATTATAGGTGTTACCAATGTAATAAGACATAAAATAAAAACTAATACAAATAATCAAATTTATGTTAAACTACATAGAATTCCAGAATTTCATAAAAAAGAAATAAATAGACAAATTAATGTGATGCAAGATTAGGGCATCATTTCTAAGAGTAATAGTTCATGGAATTTCTCTTTACTAGTAGTTCCAAAGAAACTGGACAGTGATGAAGTTCGAAAATGGCGGGTAGTGGTAGATTTTAGAAAGCTAAATGAAATAACTATCGGAGGTGCCTTTCCACTCCCTTATATCAACGGTATATTGGACCAGTTGGGTAATTTTAAATATTTTTCCACACTGGATTTGGCTTTTGGATTACACTATGTACCAATAGATCTAGAAAACAAATCGACGACAGCCTTTAGTACTGCATTAAAACATTACAAATTTAATAGAATGCCTTTCGGATTAAATGGTGTTCCAGCAACTTTCCAAAGATTAATGAATTCGGTTCTAACCGGACTACAAGGAATAAAATGTTTTGCTTACCTGGACAATGTATTAATATATAGTAACTCTCTTGAAGATCATAATAGAAAACTAATTTAAATACTTGACAGATTGTAAGAAGTATAATTTAAAACTTCATCCAAATAAATGTAAATTTTTAAAAAAAGAAGTACACTATTTGGGTCATATTATTACTAATGAAGGGATTAAACCTGATCCTGGTAGAATAGAAGCAGTAAGAGACTACCCTAAACCTAAATTTCCTAAGAATATTAAAGCATTTTTGGGATTAGCAGGATATTATCGTAAATTTATTGAAAATTTTAGTCATATAGCAGTACTTTTGACCAAATTATTAAAAAAGAAACAAGAATTTTTGTGGACAAGTTTACAACAAGAGGCATTTGAGAAATTAAAGGAAAGTTGATTACTGCACCATTATTACAATATCATAATTTCAGTAAACAGTTCATATTAACTACAGATGCTAGTGGAGTAGCTATAGGAGCAATATTGTCATAAGGAGAGGTCGGAGATGACCTTCCAATAACTTACGCTAATCGTACACTAAAGAAAGCAGAACTGAATTACTCAACTATAGAAAAAGAATTACTAGTTATAGTTTGGGGAGTCCAACATTTCAAGCCTTATTTATATGGGAAGTTTTTTAGTGATTAAGGAATATCAACCACTACGATGGATAGAAAACAATATAGATTTAAGTTCTCGACTACTATGTTGCAGATTAAAATTAGAAGAATATGATTACAGGATAGTGTACAAGAAGGGTAAAAAGAATACTAATGCAGATGCCTTGAGTAGAATACAAATAGAGTCAACTAATATTATTGAAACTAATGATATAACTTATGAAAAAGAATATTCTGAGTTTCTGAAATACAAGAAAAAGTATATAATAGAAAGTTCTAATATAATGGAAGGGAAAAATTTACAGTGTGAAATATAGATAAAATTTATTTTAAAAACTGAAAAAAACATGGAAAGAAATGAAAAAGAGTCAGATGACTTTTTTCCTTCAAATCTTTAAACCAAGAAGAGATTTTCTATAAACTGATAGAACTAAAAGGAAAGTTGAAGACAAGGAAGTTAACCAAAATTAACGTAAAAAAGAAAAGCGATTTAGATTGGACAAATCTGAAATTAATGTTTAAATATATATTTCGTAATGACGAAATAAAAATAAATTTAACAAAAGAGCGGTTAAAGCCTTTAAAAGAAGAGATATAAAAGTTATATATGTTATATAAAATGAATGAGTATTTTTTTGGCAACATTGCGGGACGTATTCTCAAGAGATGCCGTCACTTTTTTTGAATTTTGTACCAACATAAAAACGAAGGGAAATTAGAAATTTTTTTTCTTTGCCGATCTGGGTAATCTATGTTGACAAGGAAAAAGAACAAATTTCCAATGAAGTTGACAACAACATTAAATGAAGCATTCGAAAAAATATTTTTAGATATAGTAGGCCTATTAGTATTAAGTGAAAAGGATAATAAAGAGGTTTTGACCATTCAATGTGATCTTACTAAATATTATTTAGCGATACCTTTACCAACTATGGATGCAGAAACGGTAGTGTGAAAGTTCATCACTCATTTTATTTCAAAATTTGGATTACCTCAAATAATAGTAACAGACCAAGGTACAAATTTTATGGGTGAAATGTTTAAAAGAATGCGCACAATATTCAAAATTATAAAGTTAAATACTACAATATACCATCTGCAAGCAAATGGTGCATTAGAACGAAGTCACCAGACACTAAAGAAAACCTTAAGCATTTTATAATTCCAGCACAAACTGACTGGAATGAATGGGTACATCTAGAGACGTTTTTTTACAATATAACTGCCCATACTTCCACTAAGTTTACACCATACGAATTAGTATTTGGTACAGAAACAAGAATACCTTCAAAATTAAAAGATAAAAATGTCTTACATTATACATATGATGACTATTTAGATGAGCTAAAAGCCCGATTGTTCTTATCATGGCAAAAGGTTAAAGAAAATCTTAAAAAAGAAAAAAAAGTAGAGCCTATATGATCAGTCACACGAACGAGGAATTTAAGGAAAATGATTTAGTATTATTACTAAATGAAACAACTGAACCAGATACAAGTAAAAAGTTAAATCCTAATTGGAAAGAACCGTATACTCAACTCAAGATTCAGAGCTTTAAATTTACTTCTGATGGCAGCTTTCACTTTGTCGATGGTCTTTGAATCTTTTGCCCAACATTTTGACTTGGGATACCACCGCAGAAAAAAATCCAGGTGTTTAAATCGGATGAATATGGAAAGAGATCACTGTGATCTCACAATGACATCACAGTGAGGTTAGTATGTGAGGTAATCTTTGAAAAGTCCTCACTGTAAGGATCACTAAATCATTCAAAAACTCTTCACAGTGATCTCACAGCTGTGAGACAAGTCATTCTTCACACGATTAGTGATTTTAATACAAAACTTGAAAACAAATTTCAAACTACAAACATACTTACTAGTAATAGAATATATAAAATATAAAATATATAAATATATAAAAAAAATATATAAATTTTTCGATCCAAATAAAAAGAATATTTTGTTAAAATCACGTCTTTAAATCAATGAATTTCTTGAAAAATTTTAAAAAAATTTTTCCCCGACATATTTAAATTTTATTTTAACAAAAAACATCTTTTTGTATCTGTAAGATACAAATTAAAGATACTTCGTTATAAGATAGAGATATAGATACTAGGTACAAAAAATAGCAAATATCTAGATAGATATTTTTTTTATCTAAATACATTACAATACTGCACGTGTAATCATCTCTTTAAACGTTTGCGACCAGTGTGTTTTGAAAAAAACATGATCGAAAAACGCCAAGAAGCGCAATCGCACTCCTGCAATTTTATGTCTAAAAACGACAAGGAGCATTCGCTGATGCGATATCACATCATTTAAAATTCGTTTCTTTGCTATACTTAACGAAAGTAATCTTACAATCGGTTCGGGGAAATAGTATATCCACCATTTTTTATAATTAATAGTCCTTGTTAAATATTATTAAAACATAAAAGTTAGTTTTAAATTTATCTTTTTTTTTGAATTAAAAATAGAAATGAAAAAAGCGCAGGATGAAAATGTGTTATCACATTTATATTTAGCTTTTGTTCCATTTCCGTTTCTTAAAGCTAAATAAACCTGCGTTAACGTTATTGCCATAAGCACGCTTGACAAGAGTTAATAATTATAAAAAGCGTTTTATATTACCGTCTTCTAAAACCAAATACAAGAGAATTCGTGCCAAAGATAGCAAAGGAAAAAATTTTAATTGACTTGAATTTCGTCAGTGGGTGCAAATGTGTTAAAAGGTTTGCGTTAAGTAAACATACATGCAGTGCTGTAATAGATACTTTTATTTGTATCTAGATACAGATACAGATACACGGCATCAAAAAGTATAAGGATATTTACAAAAATACTTTAAATAAAATATACCTAGATACAGATATAAATACTTGTATCTAGATTCAAGTACAGATACAGATACTGGTATCTAGATAAAAGTACAGATACAGATACTTGAATTTAGATACAAGTACAGATACAGATACTTGTATCTAGATATATGCTTCTAAAACAGATTCAATAGAAAAAACTTAAACTTGTGCTTACTATTTAATATTAACATTAATAATTTTGGTGTTTATTTACATATGCCTCCTAATCATTAAATTCAGTTTTTTTTTCAATTGTTTCATAAAAATTAAAAAAGATTTGAAAAGGTTGAAAAGTGTTTGAAACACTTTTTTTTCTTGTTAAGGTCTAAAACTTCACGAAAACGTGCATTAAGTCCATTTAAAATTTTTGTTTTCAGAGAGTTGCAAAATTTCAAATTGCATTTGTTTAAAATCTTTTTTTAATTTGAATAATACAGAAAGTACGTAACCAATCTCCCATTTTCTTCTCGTTGGAAAAAATCAATCGCTTTAACAATTAGCTCTATTACATTGCAGTATTCTAATAAGAAATCTAGCTTTTATATTTTAAATTTCTATTTTCCTAATTGCTCACAAATTGTATTTAAAATAAAAAGTTAAATAAAAAGCCATGATTGCTAGTCAGGGTTAGCACCCTACCACTTTAACCGTACGGCCCATTGTACTTCTAGCAAGCCAGTAGTTCAAATGAGCAATTACATGTATATAAAAAATTCAAGCAAAGGCCCAATTATGTTTCTTGCCAATAACCCACCTGGAAAACATTTTTTCGAAAGAATCAATTTTATTTTAGAAAAAGTATCTTACAGATACAAATTAAAGATACTGTGGTTTGAGATACAGATACAAGATGCAAAAAATATCAAAGTATCTAGATAGATTCTCATTTTTCTATCTAGATACATTACAGCACTGCATACATGTGATCTTTTATTTAAAGAATTTTCTATTGAGTGACCTCTTCGCACAATAGACTGAACGTTGAAATAGAGGTCGTTACTTAAACAGTTTAAAGTAAAATAAACTATTGAGTAAAAAATACTAGCTCGTCACTACATAGCAATGAAAAGAAAATCCTGTTTTTTGTATAAAATTGCACGTGAATGTGAAATTAATGGAAGCGCACACAATAGTATTTTATTACTTTTTATTAGTTTGTTATTATTCCTCACATTTTGAATAAAATCGAGCAAAATAAAAAAGAAAAAAACATGTACAGAGTCCTTGACAATGGCACTGTCGGGAAACATTACGAAAAACGTATACAAGAAGTGCCGAAGGTCACGCTGCGTCTCGGGGTCAAATTAAACAATTTGTTTGCTAAGCGTAAAATTACAAAAATAATAATAAGGAAAATGAGCGGTTTTCAAACTTGGCCCCCGTTCAATGACGGCCGTTCGTAGCCACGTGGCGAATTTTCGTCAATTGGCGCTTTTCACACCTCCAGCAATGCTGCGCGTACTTATCACGGGTGTATGCCATGACCCTGAACCGTACCAACTTGTAAAGCAAGGTCGTCCAGTTAGTGAATTTTTTCTTTTCGTTAGTAATCTTAAAATTTTCAGCTACACAATTTTTTATGGAATGAGAAAAAAACGGTTGGTCTTGACATTTTTCTATGTCTGCGAAAACCTTGTAGCTCTTTTTTTTTGGCTAATGAATTCCTTGAAGGTTACTGAAATAAAGTTTGGTATTAAAAGGCCGAAAAGTTTTGAAAGTTTCTTTTTGATATCCTTAATTTTCTCAATAAAAGAAAGTGTTACAGTTGGCCAATTTTGATGTTTAAAATTATCACATTTTTGGAATCCTTTGCCTGATGATAATTTTAAGACTACTACCTTAAAACGATAATAATACACGTCTTGGGTGATCAGTCTAAATGACTTTGCCAGTTACTTTGAAAATGCACCATAGTTTCGCAGGACACATAAAATTGTACATCCCGTATTAAAATTCGATACACTGGATCAGCGGTTCCCAACCTTTTTCAATTACTGTACCCCTTTTCAAGTCAATACCCTTTTCAAGTACCCCTCTTTTCTTATTACTATCTAAAAATGTCTTTCATTTTACTGGGTTGCCACTTTTATTAATTATTATTATTATTTCTTTTTTAAAATATTTTAATTCATTATATTAACTAATTTTTTATTTTTGTTTTTGTTTTTACTTTTCTAAATATCTTTTAACTCAGATTTGAAATTTTAAAATTTAAAATATTTGTACTTCTAAATAATATGATTATCATATGCGTATACGTGTGCGATTTCAATTTTCATAAAAAACATCAAAAAAATTTAATAATTATTATCTTAACGAAAAAGATTTAAATAGTAAGAAAAATTTGTTTCCAGAGATTTATTTATAAAAATTATTTTTGAATACACTTACCACGCAAAAAAAATTTAAAAAATTGTGACAAAGTTGTCCAAGTAACATCTATATACGTCACAATAGGAAAAGATGTATTTCAGTAACAGCGAGCTTTCTTTAGATGTTATATTGAAAAGTGCTTTTCTATTAAAGTCGCTGTTCTAATTTTATCAGAAGTTTTGAAAATTGTAACACGCAAGGTTTATTGTTTTTTATTATTTGCATTTTAAAAACATATTATTTGTGTTATTTTTATTTTATTTTTTTCAACATCTATTAAATGGCAACTCTTTTTTAAACATTTTATATTATAGGTATAAATTAAAATTATATCATTAATTTCTTTCTATAAAAAATTTAATGTTAGAAAAGTCTTTGCTTTGTAATTGTATTAAATAAAGAGAATTTGGAATATAATTTATTTTTAGGATGATAATAAGTTTTGTTTAAGTAATTTTTTTTTGAAATTGTTGCCGCCATTACATCTTTTTTTTTAAATTTTCGAGAGAAAACACATGGTGTTTTTTTTATAAGGAAAGATACCGAGGTGTGTCGTTTCGATTTAGATCAAAATAACTGCATTTGATTACACATATTTTAGGATTATAAAAGACACATGACATTCGTGCTTTAATTGGTTTAGGGCTGACTTTTAAAGGTTTGAAGACGGACTCTACCAAAATTTATGAATCGCATTATTTCAAAAACAGTTCACTTTTTAGAAAAATGGCCTATACAAAAAAGATGTGGAATATAAAAACCTACAAAAAAATTAAATACATTTTCTTGATTTAAATAATAATTTGGCGCCAATTTAAAAAAAAATCAGCTTTTTTAAGTTTTTATACGATCAACGGAACTAATATAATTTTTGTCCTAAAGTGGCGTTAAAATCGAAAATTATTATATTTCAATTTTTTTACTTATTTCACTACCAAGCAATGTTAAAAATATTAAAAGACATTTTTAAGCAGCAACATTTTTGCTTTATGTAATACTATGATCACATTTTTTTAAATTAAATACAAATAACTTTCATCGTATATGAGCTAAATTTAGATTTTTTTTACTTGTTTTTTCATTCCTTTACTAGCCAAAATCTCTTCCTTGAGTAATATTTGAGCTTTTAGTCGTGATTGAACAACTACATTGATCATAGTAATACATAACACACAAATGATACTGTTTAAAATGTCTCCTAATATTCTGAACTTCACTTCTGCAATATATGTAGCTAATAATAAAATATTTCAAAATCTCTCCAATTTTTTTTTAAACAAATGGCAATTTCTCACAAAATAATGTATAAAATAGTTGTTTGTCTTTAAATATACAATTACAGTTAAAAAAAACATTACTTATTAGCGAAGTAAGTGTTAAAATTGAAAAATAACATTTTTGGTACTACTTTGCGATAAAAGTTACTTTGTCTCCATGGATTATATAAAATATCATGAGAGAAATATAAAATATGTTAATAAAAATTGTTTACAGATTTGAAAAAAAAACTATAAAAAATGCAAAACAATATTTTTTTAAATTAGCGCTAAATTATTATTTAAATTAAAAAAATGTATTTTAGTTTTTTGTTGCTCTTTGTACTTTACATTTTTGCTAAAGGTTATTTTTCCAAAAGCAACCATTTTTAAAATAAAGCGGCATATGTTTTGGTAGTGACCACTTTCAATCTCCAAAAATCAACCTCAAATTAATTAAAGCACGAAAATTATACATCTTCTTAAATCTAAAGATATGTGTAATCGAATGCGGCTATTTTGATCAAAATTGGGACGTCACACCTCAGTATCTTTTCTTGTCATATGTCATTGTTTTTATCAATTACACTTGAGCATATTTAAATTATACTACTTAAAATTAATAAATTTGGTGATAAATATTTTTGAAAAAGCTTTCTGTATTTTTAATTGTTTTTTATATTTTTGGTCTGTGAATGTTTTATTGCATTTATACATCCATATACAGACATTAGACGCTTTCGAAAATAGTATTCCGCGAATAGTACGGTTAGTAAGATGTTTTGGTAAACTTACTCGGTCTTGTACAAAACATAAAAGTTGAGTAGTTTTGAGTAGCTAAGATGTAATAACACTCTGTTACAGTGGCGTACCGAGCTTAACTTGCACCCAGGGCCCAATATATTTTTAGAACCTCTCTATTCAAAAACCATATTATATGTAAAATATACCCGTTTGGTGCCCGTTTGTGAGCAGCGGTCGGAACATGGTTTCCCCTTTGTACCCTCATTACTACACTGCTCTGTTAAGAGTGCCATTTTCGAAAACGCCTATTAAAAACTTTAGTAAAATTGTTGTAAATAGTTAAATATTTTTACATTTATATGAGAATTTAAATGCGCATTGTATATAATTTCTGTATTTAACTTTGAACTATGATTAACAGTTTCTTATCGAAAATCTATTCCAAGGAAACCATTATCAATTTACAAAACTTTGTGTGATTAATATTATTTTCGTACTTGAAATTTTGTTTATTACTGATGAAACGATATCTTTGAAATTGTCAATATCAATTAGGTTTTGTAATCAAAGTTAATAAGGCCCAAACAATATAATTGAAAAGCATTTTTAAACATTTTTATGTCAAATTATTCAGAATATTGAAAACAAAAATAAAAATTAAACGCAGTATGCGTGAAATGCCTACAGACTAATTAATTAAACGTAGAAAACTTAATAAAAAAGCTAATAGCAATGAGTTCTGAAAACATTCTATGGGACAAAAAGTTGCTAAATTTAGCGACTGTTCAAACAAATATTCCAGGTATATAAACACCCTTGTTTTTTAAATATTTTTTACATTTACTTTTCTTCGATGACATGAAAGTAATTTTTCTTTTACACATTAATAAATTCTATTTCATAGGTTATTAAAAAACTTATTATAAAACATATTGAAGAAAACATAATCACAATATAAAAAATTATAATTAAAATTACTATTAAGTTATATGTGTTGCAATAAATTTGAAAACCTCTTTTTTTAAAAAAAACTCTTTGGAAATTTACCAAAATTTAAAAAACAGAATCAAAATTGGACCGAGAAATGTGAGAAATCTCCCAAAGTAGTTGATTTTGAACCTGCAAAAATTAAAGATTTTGAACATGAAAAACGTTACTATTGTTTTAAAAAAAAATAAATGACTAAGAAATGTAAAATAGTGTGAATTTGAGATTGACCATTTTTGTGTACACATTTAAATTGCGTATTTATATTTTTACAATTAATTGCATTGCGGAATTTTGCGAATTTTAATTCCCTTATAATTTATATTTGTTTTTGCCAACAAATATGATATCACTGTGAGAATTTTTTGAATGCTTACTATAGGATTTCAATGACTTCGCTATGAGATCAACTGTGAACTCGACATAAAAGAGAGAACACTGTAGGTTCACTATGATATCACGACGAGGATTATTGTATTCTTACTGTGAGTAGTACTCAATTATCTTTATATTGGTAAAACTACCTTTTGCGAAAAACACGTTAGCTAGAATGTTATCGAATGTTTATTTTAAACACTTTACCTTTTAAATTTATCATAGGCCTTTTTTGACAAATCAAATCACTTCGAAGTAGTTTCGATTCGAAGTTCTGCCTAAATTCACCAAATTATCAAAAAAAAAAAAAAAATCGAAACAGTTTGTACTTATTTTTCCAATATCAAAAAATTTATATTAGTATTTACTTAATTTATTTCGTGCTTTTTTATTTTAAATCATTAAATTTATTGTAAAAAATAAAATACTTTGAAAACAATGAAATACAATTGTTCGAAGCTTATTTGCACTCGATTTCTGCTTTAATAAACTTCGTCTTTTTCTTGTATTAAATTCTACTGTATTATTAATTTTATTATTATTACGTTAGATACAATTCCAAAGAATATATTTTTATATTACATAAAATAAAACTATAGTAACATATTTGGACATAGCCCCCCGACTACTTTTCGCCACTGTCAAAAATAGTCTCCTTCGGAATTAAGACAAATCTGTTAACTGCTCGGTTCAATATTTTACTACCATTCGAACGTAAATCTA
>AGDA01002535.1:0-10470 GCA_000281935.1 Mengenilla moldrzyki | reverse complement strand
TTGCTCATTTTGCGTTAGCACTTAAACGACAGACTTAAAAATCCGCGTTTTCATGAAGTCGTCTATCAATGGGTTAATATTATTTTGGCAACTTAATATTATTCTAGCAAGAAAAAAATACTTGGTAAATGTGAATATAAATATTAAAGAAAATTTGTACGCATACTATACCTCATTTTAATATAAGCTTTTTACTAAAATTTACACGTAAAGATTTATGTATATTTTATTTGATATTAAAAATAAAAGTAACAAGTATTAAGAACATTAAAGTAAATATAGGATATGTTTCTTTCAATAATAAATTTAAAGTTTTCATAATATTAAATTAATATTAAGAAGCCAAAGCATTCTCTAAAGGGAAAAATTAAACTCTGAAAAAGCGGTAACAAGTAGATGAGGTTGAAGATGTTTAAGGGAAAAAGAAACTTCAAACCCCGGCATCCATACGCCTTCTTTCTTGTAGTTACGTCTTACGGTAAGAGAACTTTCTAGAAGTATTCTCTTGTCCGAAGAAAAGCATCAGCCTATCTATTACTAATCATACGATGTAGAATTGGTGACACCCAGTACTGGGGAGACCTACACATAGATAGCTGGGGGTAAAGTTATAAAAGCAATGTTTAGGAGTTGTCTGTGCAACTGTTCTAAAACTTAAAATGTTCGTCCTAGAATAGAAAGATCCTTGGCGGGCTATTGTTAATTGGGCTATTAGGCTTATGCTTGGATTTGTTAAATACATACAATTGCTCTATTGAACCATCGAGTTGTTAGAAGTACAGTAAGTCATACGACTACAATGCTAGGGTTTTAACCCCTCCCAGCAAGCATGATTTATTATTTTATATTAATATAATTTTCGGCTAACATTTAATTAGATTTCTATAAAATAGAAATCTAATATTAATATTCAGCGTTTACATGATACAATTTGTCTTTATCAAAAGGAATCTGTAAAATGTTTCTTTAAATTTATAATAACTATTAGTGCTGGTGACTGATATTACCATAACCTTTAGCTCGAAATTTGATCTAAGTTGAACTGATTTGGTTTGGTACAACTGCTCTTATATAGTCATTGCACTAATCAATGTTGTTCAGAGTGCGTTTGATGTGGTATGTACACTTGCATATTTGAACTCTAGAGAATATTTTGAGAGCATTACATATTTAACCACTTTTTTAATCGGCGAAGTATCCCACAAGCACAAGCACAAGCAGAACACGGGTGCTTTATACAGTGATCTTGGCAGTACAACCTCCATTTTTTGCGGTAGATTAATTGCAACGATTTATTTCTTTTTTTGCAAATCAACAACATTGTTCATTGTTAGTCTGTTTTTCTTTTGCTTCAGGACAGTCCTTGGGGCTTTTCATGTCCTGATTCACTGTAAAAAAAACTTTTTCGTCCGATATATTATGAGAACATATTCTGAACTTTTTTTTGTCTTTAACCAAAACAATTGACTTTTTTTAACTTTATTTAACTGCAACTCAAAATTAATGAACATATTTTATTTTCTCACTTAATTTATGAAATTATATTTCCTTTTACAGTAAACTTTGTTAAAAGTATTAACATTTACATTTTAGGCCAGCAGATATTTAATGGAAGAACGCGATTCTGCTTCAGTTGCTCACTATTATTCCAATTTGTTAAAAAACATTGCCAAAAAATCTGTTTTACGTTTGTAAGTATTTTTTAAATTTATGACTGGCTAGAAATACTTGTTATTAATCGTAAAACTTCTGAAGCTGAAATACGACATTTTTAAATTGAGCCCATTGGATGAAATTTGATTTACATTTGGCAAGATTGCTTTATTCAATGTGCTGTCCACGGCACACAAGGAGGCAATTTTATAGTTAAAATTTTATAGTTTTATCCCCTTTATTCCGGGCAATTTAAATGCAATATGGTCCTTGACTACACGGCCGACGTGATTCTTACGCCAACCAATTTTAGTTTCATTGGCCTCAATTGTTTTACCGGGACCGCCGATTTTTCTAATAGCCCAGTAATGGTTGTCAAGGGTATCATTGCACTTTCCGATA
Organism: Mengenilla moldrzyki; assembly: GCA_000281935.1. Lineage (NCBI taxonomy): Eukaryota > Metazoa > Arthropoda > Insecta > Strepsiptera > Mengenillidae > Mengenilla > Mengenilla moldrzyki. Next base: position 8,415 of record AGDA01002535.1, on the reverse strand, counting down.
GTAATTATATTCGTCTAACAGCGTGGAGCGGGATAACTTTGTACACAAAGGCATTAATCAGTAACAATGTTTGAACAACTGGCGATTTCGATTGTTCAAACCATGTATTTTTCACAACTATCTGTAAAAAGAGACCAAGCCGTTTATATGTACAGATGCACCGAATTTCCCTCCAAGAATCGGTCGCTTTCGAATCATTTTTTTGTCGGTAGAATGTAATCAAATTTATGCAGTACTGTTTGAATTTGTGTAGTACTCCTAACAGTTTTGTGAATGAGTGTCTTTTCGAATCTTAAAAATAAAATTTAATGCCTTAAGTGGAACGGGGATGGGAAGGTAAGATTTCGAACGAGCTAACTTTTATTACCAAAATCCACATTGTAGTATTCTGAATTTCAGCCTCAATATGAATCTCTAAATTTCATACGATACCTTTGGTCATAAAAATCGCTGTTTTTTCATACTTTCTCCAACAATGGTTTCAATTTTTTTTTTTTTTTTTCGAAAAATAACAACTTGAGTCTTAAGAAAACAATGAATTAATTTTCATTACTTTTAATAAAATTTTCGACACTAGTTTTGTTACTTTAAGCATTTGTTGTTAATTTTTACTAGTTTTTTTTTTTTTTAAATAAATGCTATTTTATATGTGGTACTTTTCAAAAAAAAAGCTATTAAATCTCTTACCTAATTTCAAGTTTTTATAGTACACATAATATAAAAATGTTTTTCTAAAATAATAAACAGACTTTATGATACTTGATTTATATATTGCAGCAATCCGTATTTCAAATTGTTATTAACCTTCTAATAAATTATGCCATTAGTATTTTTTTCCCACTTAAATAAATATGGTATTGAGTAAAGTAGCTTGAAGAAAATTAACCAGAGGCACAGTGAATTTTTTCGAATGTTGAATCCAAAATTCCAAAAACGATTTCTTAATATAATACAAAATTACTTTTTACTCTTAATAGAGGTGTGAAAATTAAACGGCAGATTTGTAAATCCTGTAACAACTTATTAATACCAGGAGTTACTTGTCGAGTGCGACTGCATAATAAGAATGGGATGAACTATACACGTTATTTTTGCTTAAATTGCAACACAATAAAAAAAATTCCATTCCGACGATACAGTTCAGAACATTTGGAATATAAAATTTGGCCGGAAATCAGTGCACGTCAACTAAATAGTACTATAAACATCGACAACGTTATAAAAAAATGAACGTGTTTCATATTTAAATTGAAATTATAATTGAATGCCTAATAGACTAGGAACAGGTTTGTATACATATTTAAAACATATTATTGATTAAATTCATTATTATTAAATTAAAAAATTAAAACAAAATTAAATCAACAATTAAAACAATTAATGACTTTATAAGAATCAATTCGTAACATTTTCAAAGTTAATTGTCAACGTAAAGCCTGCATTCTCACTACATCATACATATCAGACTTATTTAAACTAATAACAAAAACAGTCAACAGTCAACAGCCAACAAATTCAATGAATTGTTAAGAGCAATAAATGTTTCAATAGTTCTTAATACCTTTCAAGAATTACACAATAAATTCTATTCATTGTGTTCATTCCAAATCAATATCATGAAAAGCAGTTTTATCTCCTTGATTCAAAAGTAAATAACAATACTTAAAATGCTTTTGGAAATGAAATTGTTGATTTCTGATCAATTTTCGGAACGCCGACTACTGACACCGTAAAATATTTTACATGTGTAGGCCACATTGAACTTAGTTGAAAGAACTTAACTCCATTCCATTCAATGCCATCTATAAAAACTAATACAAATTTATATCAGTGATTGATGTACGGATTTTTGCTTCTGCACCAAAAAAATATTGCTTTCAAATTAACATCAAAATGAAATTAAAAAATGTTGTGTTTCATATTTAATTTTTTTTATCCATGAATAGTCTAAGTTCGAAAGTTTAGATTCAAGTAACTGTTGTGATTTTTTTTCTTACAAAAAACTTTTTATTAAAAAATATCAGCGCAGATTTTTTCCTTATTCTGTACTTCAAGCACAAATCATTTTTAATCATTGAAAATTAAGTGTATTCACACTACTCTGTACTTAATTGTCAAAGAATAGCATATGAAGACAAACAGGCATATCACTTTTTAGTAAGAATTCTAGCAATTACATATCAAGTATAGTCGTGTTCAAAAAGTGTGTCCTGTTTGGGACAGAGTTGAAAAGTATTTTTGTAAACTTATTCGGCATTGTACAAAAATATAGGAATCGAGTAATTCTAAGTAGCTATGACGTAAAACTGTCCTGTTTAGGACAGACTTTTTGAACACGACTTATGTTCTTGCATGCACACAGAAAAAAGTATCTCATAAATAGAAATTAGACCAATACACATTTTTAACAAAACGGTCTATAAATATTAATGTTTCTAAGCTGCTTGGTAGGAATATATCATGAAAAAACTTGATACGCAGATCAAGGAAAAACCTGCACGTAACATTCGAATTAAGAACGGGAAGAGTAACGTCACAAAAATTGGGTCTATGTATTCTGTGAAATTACACAATATCTGCGTTCACTAGAAAACATTGTTCTGTTGCATTTTAACATAACGTTAGAAAACAACAAAATATGATTGCTTTTATTCGCAAGTGAATGTTTATTAAAAATTAACAAAGTTGCAGGGAACGCATATATTCTGTTAGTTTTTGCAACTTCATCAACAAAATTGCAGGTAGTGAACGCAGCTAATAATAGGTCAATATTACAGTTCTATTCTTAAATAAACATTCGAACGTTCTCAAAGAAAACAAACATTCTACGTACTTTGAGTGGTACTTTATTATTTAAAAAGGTATTATACGGTTAAAAAATTACACTTACTTTTCATTGCCGAATTAGACACTTTGGCGGAACAGATGAGCCTTGATACGTTATCTACTATTTGTGCTTTAGCATCAATATCCTTTTCCTTCTCTTTCTCTTTTTTTTTGCCCAAACGCATCACTAATTTTAAAATTAATTTTTTAGCATTAATTTATAAAAATTAAGGAATCAAATTAGATTATCACTTGATTTAGTTTTATGATTATAAGTAGGCTTAACTATTCTAAACCCATAAAGATAAGCATGAATGAATACAATAAAGTTCATATATCAAGTTTAATATTTAGAAACCAACAAGAATCAAATTTTAGGCAACTATTTATTATTTTTGAAAGTAAATTTTTTTAACCCGTTCGAGAGCGATTGCACACCGTGTGTGCAATAAACAATACAAAGAAAAAAATTTTGCTCTTGGGGACCGTATTCGAAAAAAATTGTCGTCTCGAATGCGTTAGTGTTGTTTCTTAATAATATATATCACCTAGCTCAGCATAAGAAGAAGCCTTTCAAGTTTTCCACATTTTCATGGACGTAGTATACATGGACTGCTCATCGAATGCAAAAAATTGTCGGCAAGATGTGTTGTAATTGACCGAGCGCGCATGTGTAACTGTTTTTCCTCTTTTCCATTTATTTAACAAAATTTTAAGAGCACGCGCTTTTTGTCAGTTACAACACATCTTGGCGACAACTTTTTGTATTCGATGAGCAGTCTATGTATACTACGTCCATGATATTTTTAAGCTGAAAAAAATTCAAATAAAAGTGACCATGCCTCTTAATAAAGCCTTTTACTATGTTATCAAAACATGCCTGTCTTAGATTTTTCATCAACGGTAATCGTAATAGAAATAAAACTTATCTATAGGCAGTCAAGTGAATTGTATGAACAATAACTAAATTTTAGCGATAAGAATAAAGTTAATTACACACGTGACTTTTACTACAAGCTATAAAATTTAATGAAAACAAGTTTTATTCGTATTCGTTTTTACAAAAAGTCTCATAACAATCAGTAAAATCTATATTCTATGTAACCCCACCTATACTGATTTTTTATTTAAGAAATCAAAATTGCTATATTATTTTTGCCACTCGTATCAATATACAAAAAAAAAAATAAAACGAATCACAATTTTATTATTTTGTATAAAAAATTGCGTGTATGATCCTTAGCGCTTTTCAAAAACCCGAATAGAATTTTAATTTCCCATGGACCCTCAGAATGACATCAGGGATCTATAAGAGGCACATTATAACCACTGTTCTAGATCTTAAAATAAAAAATAGAACTGTATCACTTACTTCTTGAACATTTTTTCCCTATTTTGCACTGTGAACTCTTTACAATATATGCTTGTTTTTAATTTAATTTTTTATTTTTCCCATTTTTAAATACACCTATATACGTATAGGAAAAAGAAGAAAAATTATTACACCGCTAAATGTATTCAAACGGGTTACTTTACAGTGAAAAATTCAAATTGTTAATTTTTCTCTGTTCAATAGATATGTTTTTATTTTAGTTTTTGAGTAAATATTTAGATTTAAAAGACTAAAAGTTAAGACAACAAAAATAACATGAGAAAAAATGAAATAAATCAAAAACATATTTCACTCAATAAGAAAATGTAAGCTTACCACTCTTTTGCTTTTTTTCTTTGAGCACAAAACTAATCGTAAAACTAGAAGTGGAAATAGGACGATTAACGGAAATATTGCGAAATGTGCCTTTGAGAGAAAATTTAGTATCCAAACGGCTCTTGTTGGAGCTATCACTTTTGTTAACCGATACAGGCATAGTTGTACTATTATTAGCATTTAAACCGGATGTCAATACCGAAGCTGCTGTTGTAAGCCAGTATTCCAACTGTAATTCCAACGGTTCAGAAGGAGGCCGTTCACGATTTTGTATATTAGGACTATTAGGTGGTGTGATCTGTGGTTGTATCGATCCGGCTTGTTGAGAGAGTAAACAAGTCGCCATAGAACAGGTCGTTAAATTATCATCGATACCAACATCCACCGAATTAATTACCGTTATTTCATTTGAGCCAACTCGAACTTCCTAAAAATAATGATGAATTAGATAATACTTGTTAGTAAATATTATATAAATAAAAACTTCTCTATAAATTTTGTTTAATTTTATGGCGGGTAAAGTTACATATTTAAAATGAAATGATTATGCATATATATATATATATATACTATTCATACTTGAATTTAATTTGAGCATTACAATTAATGAATAATTTTTAAAATTGTAATATAAAACATCAATTTCTGAAAATATGTTTCTAGTTGTTTTTTTTTAAATCAGTAAAAAATGAAATCGAGATATATATCCCATCATTTTATTCCCTTGTTTAATGTTGTAACAATACTTTTAAAACGTGTAAAAGAATAAACAGAAAATAGAAAAAAGCAATTGTAAAATTCAAATATGTAGACAAAAGTTAGAATTAAAAAAAGTATGAAAATAAAATTAGTTGTTCGCTGTGTATACAACATTAAAATATTTTTCAATTTTTTGTAATTATATGTATTTGAAATCCAATGACCATAATTTTATGCGCAAAAAAAATTGTTACCATAACATAAAATACTGGTCAAAAGTATAGCGCATACAGATTTTTTTCACAGAATGTGCATGAAGAAATAAATTCTAATCTGTTTATTTGTAGCTAATTTCAGTTAATAAATATTGTTAACAATTATTCATGCTATTTTAATTCATCTGGACGTGAGCTTTAGACTTAGACTACGTATAAGAAAACAGGTCGATCACGACACATTTTTCAAATAAAAAATCGATCTTACGTACACAAAAGTTGGCCACCCCTGCCATATACTCTTTCACAATCTTTTATTTTAATTAAAAGAACCAAATAAGTAAACTAATTTATTAGATGCTGAAAAATTAAGTTTCTGTCTTTTCGCTCAAAACATTTTGATTTTACCTTTTCTAGTTAAAATTATTGCTTTTAGATCATCCAATAGGTATTAAAATCAGGAGTTTGAACGAAGCCAAAGCATTTTTATTGATTTTAACTGAAATGAAATCGCAACCCTGATTAATACTGTGAAAATTTTTGGTTTTTCTACTGCTTGGTATGAAAGAAATGCTTTTTAAAAAATGGGGACAAAAATGACAGGTATTGGAAAAATAATTCACAAAATTTTCTACCACTGTGCTAATCAAGTTAAACTTCTAGCCTAAACATTATAAAAGTATCCAACTGCAAAAAACAGAAAAAAAATTGTTGCAAAAAACTTTTTTGTCTAAAATAATGTATTAAGAACAAATAATTTTTGTATTACTATTAAGGGTTTATGCGGTTTTAAGGCTTAAATAAGTAAAATTTACTATTTAGTTCAAAAATAAAATTCAGTATTTATATTACATTTACAAAGGGTACAAATAATTGTCCAGATTCATCTTGACAAGTGGTAAGCAGTGCCTCAGCAATTGGAAGTTGAACAGTGTTAACGGCGGCGTCATTTTGCACATAATTTTGTAATAAACTAATAATCGTGTCCGGACGCAGTAACAATTGCGATTCATTTGAAAACATATCACCATATTCAGCATCAATTTGTGCTAAGTATTTCGAAATTGAATTCGGACCTATAGGTATTATAAAAAATTGTAGAAAACTTTGCCATTCTGGAGGTCTGGTCGCCAATAAATCTACGTATGATCGAAGACATGAGCTATTTAATAAATCGTTTCCGACTAATACGATTTTTATCAAAGTGCTCATTTTCATATTATTGTTACTGTTGCAACTATATTAATTTTTTTATAAAACGAAAAAAAATTAAAATTATAAAGTTTAAGATAAATAAAAAGGGTTTAAAATAAGTATATAATTGAGATCATTTATCTAATCCAAATGTGATTATTCATGATATAATGCCTTTTATTTTTGTAATGAGCGAACTCAAGTCCCCACGATGTAATTTAATATGTATCTATTCCATTTAACGAAATAATCATTCAAATGTATCACGTTATTTTATTAAGTTATGAAATTATGATAGCTATTTATTCATTCTATTAATGTTTTCCTTTTATATTAATTTATATAATTCCAAAGGTTGTGTCATTGATTTCACCATCTATATAAAGAGAGCAGTAATGTCTAAATAACAATCAGTTACGCGAGTTGTAATCATCATTTTTAATAAATTAATCGAACTATACTTAGCTAAGTGTAATACGCGTTAACTTAGCGTCTGTATTCAAGCGACATCATTCGTGTCGACGTTTTATTTATCCCATTGTCCGTAGCTTTCACACTGGAAGGGGCATTATATTTTGTATGGAGCATGAGTGACCAAACTTTTAATTTTTAAGGGAGACTTATTCAGTAAAAAGTAGTTCACGGGCAACTATAAGCATGTCTTACACTATTGTTAGTTTTAAAAAAATGTTTTGATTGGTTGTCACAAATCTCCATCCTAAACACTAAGGACTAGTTCAAGATCATACTTAAAAGTGTTATTATATTTCCAAGTATACGAACATTTTCAAACATGAAATTTAAGTTAAAACAAATTTTTTAACTTGAGCTTAATGCGCTACTTTCAAAGCTTTTGTGGTCGACGTGTTGGCCACCTTTGGTATGAAGGATATTTCAAAAAGTATATAAAATAAAATATGTACTTTGATAAAACTTATTACACTAACCAACAAAGGTTTTCCTCCAAAAATCAATTGTATAAATTTTGTTAGTACTGCACTAGTAATGAATAAAAACGAGCACAGTTTTGGCATCCCTATTCGCATTTTTGTGGAGATGGTGAAAACTTTTCTCAAATTTCAAAAATTTTATCTTGAAAACTGCGCCATCTATTAACTTCAAATAAACACGTGGCTAATACAAAAACGGTTCATAAACTCCTTGCAAAGTTTCATGTAATTATCTTAAGAAGTACCAAAGTTATAGAATATTAAATGCCGAAAAATCCCAAAAAAGCGGTTTTTGGCAAAATTAAAAAAATCAAATTAGTTGTCCTCAGAAAATAAAACTCATACGAAAAAAACTATTTTTTACGTAATAATATTTGAGTTCAGGCTTAATTTGGTTTATTCATTTTTTTTCCCCGGTTACTATTTTTAAGAAAATAAATTTTAAAGTTAAACTTAGTATTTTCAGGTACAGGTTGAAACTTTTAAAATACCATTGTGTAATATAACATCAATTATCCCCCTTTTTCCCCAATACTCATATAATCTTTACAGATTTCAGCGAAATGCAATTTTAATCTACACGTTGAAATTTACAAAATATATATGAAATTAACACTGAAAGAACTATAAAAGAAATAAATATAAATCTCGAAAAATAAAATATATTACACCCCTTCCCCTTGCCTTAACATTAAAACTCAAGAAAATATTAAGAGAAAACCGTTTTTGAAGATAAAAATGCATGTAAATTATAGTGTCGAAGTTTCATTTTTATATATTATAGACCCATATAAGAATCCCTGGGTCCCTGGACCTCTTTATG
>AGDA01002530.1:0-19582 GCA_000281935.1 Mengenilla moldrzyki | reverse complement strand
CATATAGGGTATAATAAAAGAAACTGGCAACGTTTTTTAGTTTTAACATAATGAAAATTCCATGCGCAATATGGCGGAACACAGTGTTGACCTTTAGTTACATCGTGTACGAAAAGTGATCAAAAACCTGCTAATTGGGGCACGAAGCCGAAAGCCGATAGCGACCAATCGACGACTTACCGGTAAGATATTTTAAGTGGCGGGGTCGGTAAGTTTCCGGCGCAAAAATCAAGCTTGACACGCAATGGTTTAGCGAAAACAAAAAGTCAATGATCGAAAAACAAAATGGCGGGTGCGAGATGTGATGTTTGAAAATTTAATTGAGGTTCTTACCCGCGTCGATAATTACGCGAAACGATGCCGTTGAACGGCGATTGGTTAATTGCGTCTGTTAACTTTCACGGACCGCAACTGCAAAGGTTGTTAGAAGACGAGCGCAACGATGACGTGGCTCGTGTCGCGGCTACAGCCGGCGCTGCAGCAGCATTCCATTTTCGGCCGTTTGGCGCACGCCAAGCATTACTTGCATTCAACGAACGCGCCAAGCGGCTCAAAGTGCACCAGTTCGTTGCGAAAAAAGCGCCGTTTTTGTTTCGAGCCGATGTGTGTGCTTGCGCAAGTGGCTCAAGCCCTTCGTGCAATGACATCGATGTTACACGCGTTTACGCCATAATGCCGCCTATTGATGCGTTTCTTACGTGCGATAAGACGTTACGCACGCGGCATTTTTTTGAAGTGTGAAACTTACAGATCAACTATATGGAAATTACGATTGCACAAATTGTGCCTTTATGATCAATATTTAAAAAACGATTAAACTCAGTTGGAGATATTTTTGGCATCTTTAATTTAAATCATAGATTACCCAGACCGGCAGAACGTTCTCTTATCTTTCCCTTTAAAACTTGATAGCGTTACCATATTTTTTCTATAAGTCATTGGTGTTGCGCTCTAAAATAATTTTTTTATAAATATTGGCATTTTACTTTGAACAAACATTAAGAAAGGTTGAAAAAATAGCTGATAAAAAGAATTTTTTTCTTTATTTATTTTGCAATTGCTACTAAAGAAATGTTAAAGAAAAACATAAGTATTTTTTTGAAAACATTGCGGAAAGTTTTAGCAAAAAATACGGCCCCTTTTGATTAAATTTCTACCAACATAAAAATGAAAGGAATTAAAATTTTTTTCCTTTGCCGATCTGAGTAATCTGTGTTTAAAACGAATTATCCTTGTTAAAGAGTAAAATTTTTAAATGTCTTTAACATTTAAGGTTTAAATTTACGTTACCACAAAAAGTCTTATTCAATAATACTAATGAACTTGATATTGGTACAGATATTCTAATTTTCTTTTAAACTTAGAAAAAAATAAAACAAGTTTGTGTTTATATTGTGAGAAAGTGTTTTTAGCCTACATTCAATAATTGTGCTTGGAGCGCACCTCAGATTGTATCTTAAATGTGTAAAGAGTGAAAAGAAATAATATCGAGTAAAGATTAAAAAGCAGTTTTTCCATGTTTTATTGTGCCTTTAAAGAGCATTTGTTGATCTTCAAATTAATATGGTTCATAACACAAATTACTCAGACCGGCATAGTGATAAATGTTTCTTATAGTTTATTATTTTTATGTTATTACAGTCTCAAACAAAAGTGACAGTATCTTTTGATAAAGCCATCATCAGTGTTGATAAAAAAATCATTTTCTCTTACAATTTTCTTCGGTGGTAACTGTAGAAAAAATAAATGTAGTAGAGAATTCTTATCATCTATTTTTTAGCTTTTTTTTGACATTTAATCAAAATAGAATAAAAATCTTAGGAACAAAATTATTTCAAACGACAATGATCTTTTTTCTAAATAATAAGTGGTACTATTGATTTTTAAATGAATTGATAATTGATCCCTCTGAGTAATTTTTGTATTTTTTTACAGTATAGTTATTTGTTTATCCGTAATTTAAACAGTAACTTATATAAAAAAATTGCCGAAACATCTGAATAAAATACAGTCTACAGAAAAAGTTATAAACTTTAATTTATGGTAGTTTCCGCAATATTAGTTTAATTGTTTTATTCATATTGAGTATTTCCATATAGTTATTCTGAACTTTTTTAATAATCAGTGTTTCCATTGGCAATTGTTTTTTAAGGAAGACACATTTAAACATATTTAAAATCGTTACATTGATTTAATAAAGAAAATTAATAACTTTTTGTTGCGTACTAAAGTTAACTTTATTAAGAACCAAAAATAAATTTGTGTTTATCTTCAACAAGGTTTCACTTTATTCTTTTGTCTATTATGTATATCTCTAAATCTGCTTACACAATTTCTGAGCAGTAGGTGGTGTCAATGGTAACACTGTTTTGTGCAAACAAATGATAAGTCGCATTTTCTTATGAATATTAGAGAGTCCTTGTGTGGTATTAATTTGAAAAGTTTTCTTCCATGGATAAAAAAATAGCTTAGTTGCCAACTTTGTTTTTTGTGCTTACATTTCGTGCTACACAAATGAAATATTTAGTCAGTTAACCTTCCCTTTCAATGGCTGTGGTCGAATACACAAAAAAACTACTTTAAAAATTTCCTCCATTCGCATTTGAAAAGTAATTGAGAAATTACTTGAGGAAAATGCTCGCAAAAATAGCGGGTTAATTTTTTCCCTATACACTTATCATGGTTTTAATTAATATGAACGAATTTGAAAACGTTAACGGAAATTTAAGTTGTTTGACAATTCAGATCTGTAATTTTACCCATTCTTTGCGTTTGAAAAATACGTTGACAATAATCCGTAATGAGAAAATATAACGTGCATTACAAAATTTACTCGGCGATGTTTATTCGAACATAATCAATATGTAATTTAAAATCATTTTCCATTTGGATGATTATAGTTTACTCGAGATTCTCATTCGCAAATTGAATACGGTATGCCATGACCTAATATACATGGACTGCTCCTCGAATACAAAAAGTTGTCGCCAACACAAAATTTGCTTCTGACCTAGCGCGCATGTGTAACTATTTTTTCTCCATTTATTTAACAAAATTTTAAGAACACGCCCTTTTTGTCAGAAACAACTTTTGTGTTGGCATCAACTCTTTGTATTCGATGAACCGTTCATGTATATTAGGTCCATGCGGTATGCGCATTTTAAACTGACACTGTTGGCAACTTTTTAAACCAATCGATTTTGCTGCCATGGAAATACATTGTAAGTAAATAATATTGCGATTTATCTGGTGTTTGTTAAAATCAAAATCAAAAGAATAATTCCGACTTTTTCCGGTGCGCATTCTAAAGACGGTAAAAGTTGGCGATTTATTATACGGGCAGGTGCTAACAAAATCGACGTCAGGCTTGATTCTTAAAGTGTTGTGTACAGTCGGAAGCTTTTCGAGCTTCGTTGCCGATCTGAATATTAAAGTTAATGATTGCTATATTAGGTGCGCCATGACATGCTCCAATGGCTCTTCACTGTTTTAAAAATCAAATTTATTTCAAATTTTGATATAATTGCTATGGCTATTTTTTTGGTTTCATGCATATAAAACTATGTGATTTTTCTGTTTTAAAATTTTCATGTTTCATTTTTCAATTCTTACAGTTTAAAAGTAGTAGTGGTTTTACTGTTTTAAATAAAATATAAATATATAGCTAATTGCTCATAACCTCAATCAATAGTCTCATTAACTTTTAATACGTATTTTAAAATGAATATTAAAATTTGATTAAAAAATATTTAAGGAAATTTTTTAAGTCCGTTTACTGAAAACTAGTTGTATGAATTCGATAAAAACATTTAATAGAAGCAATAAACTTTTTCCAGTGTTTTTTGGTTGAAAAATATTTAAACTTTCATAATATTTGTAACCTTATTGAGTTAAATATCTTTTTTTTCCAGTGTTATTTAACAAGAAAACTACCCAAGGCCTTCGCTGCCGATTTTTTTCAAAGTGCTCTTATTCGATTAAGAGTTTTCAGATTTATAAACATATATTCCATTCGTGCGATAACTCATTAGAGGATGATTTAAAAGGGTTAAACTGAAAAGAAGAGCAAAACATAAAATTCGTTATATTTCCAATACCGTTCATTTTTTCTAAAAATCATCATTATAAAAGTTTTATATAATAAAAAAGGTTTATAAAATAGCTTTATAAATGTTTTTAGTTTAGAATCGTTTTATGAAGAAAAAACGCTTGTTTAAGAAAATGTCGATTATAGCGTCGCATAGTAGAAGAATTGTTTTGTTTCCTGTGTTATATAAAGTGACAAGTGAGTATAATTTAAGGTGTTAAACTGTTATTAGTAACTCCAATAAACATCGATAAACAGATGAAAAACCTTTAAAACGTGTTTTTTTTTTTAAATTTTTTCCCATAAAACGACCCCAAATCAAAAACATTTTAAAGCTTTTTTATAACATAAAGCTTTTATAAAAATGATTTTTAGAAAAAATGAACGGTATTTAAAATATAACGAATTTTATGTTTTGCTATCATTCACTTTTAACCCTTGTAAATCATCCTTTAATGAATTATTGAACGAATAGAATATATGTTTATATATATGCCGTTCAGTCTACTTTAAAACATATTTTTTTAACAAGCATTTTCCCGATAGAGTTTATGAGCAAGTATTACTATATAAATAAGATTAATGATTGAAAAAAAAGTAAACATTAGTGTCGATAAAGTGTGGCAATACTTTTATCTCTTACTGGCGACTTAATCCGTAAAATATTTTTCGTGGGCTAATATGAACATGTTATGAACTATTATTAGTTTAAAAAAAGTTGTTTTTATTGGTCGACACATTTCCGTTTTAAACATTAAGGTCTAACCCAACAGTATGATTGGGTCAGATTTTAAATAAATTTTGATTACACAAAAATTAGAATTTATCAATTTGTTATTTACGCAATACAAGTTTGAGCATGTTTTGGTACCTGTGAGCAGTATATTTAAAATCAAGAAGATTTATTAACTCTTTTAGCTCTTAAAATTTGATTACTGTTTGGTTCTTAGTCTATAATTATTGGACTATAAAGTTTAAAGATTAAATTTTCCTTTTTTTCAATTTAGTGTATTAATTAAATGATTTTTAGTTTTAATTATTTCCATAATATATAAAGCACATAGTTATGCAAAACTTGTCATTAGCAATTTTTTTTTAAATTCTATGTTGTTTTTTTTTTACATAATAGTTTGTTTAAAATTTGCAATATTTCAAAGCAAATAGTTGATTGCGTGAGGCACAAAATACAAATTGTATAATCAATTTTTTTATGTAACATAATAAGCTAAATTAGGGAAATGCACATGAGAGAGATGATAAAATAAAGTGAATTAATTAGAAATAAATTAAAATTTATTGAAAATTATATAATACATGAGAATTGAACAGTGTTTCTATTTTTAAAGAAAGAGAACTGTTAGAGTTAAGTTAGTATGAACTTAAATTAGTATCAGCTTTAAAACGATATATAACAAAGTGTTGTATAAATTGAACGGTAGGTTCTATGTTACAGTATTTTTAACAGAGTATTTTTTTTTATTTGAAAAAAAAATCATGTCATAAATCGATGAATTAACCCATTCGAGAACGATCGCATACCGTGTGAGCAGTAGATTTCCGAGGCTATAAGATAGCTTATGCACCGTGTGTGCAATTATCAGTTATTTTTAAGGAAATTCATCGTCGAAATGAGTTTATTCTTGATTTAATAAAATCTGTAAAGTACAGGAAAACAAAATTTAGCATTGATTTTAATATGTATTAAAAATGTAAAAATCAACTGGGACTCTTCTTACTTGGCTTAAACCGACGTAGTAAATAATTACTTCACGATAGTGTATTATTTCCCAAAAATGTATTTACAAATTATATTTTTTTGTAATTAATTAACACAGATTACTCTTATCATTCTCTTTAAAACTTGATGATGCTACTATATTTTTTCAATAAATGATCGGTGTTGTGTTTTAATTTTTTTTTATAAATATTGGCATCTCACGTTGAATAAACATTAAAGAAAGTTGAAAAAATAGTTGATGAAAGTAATTTTTGCTTTATTTATTTTCCAATTGCCACCAAAAAAATGTTAAAGAAAAACAAGTATTTTTCTGGCAACGTCGTGGAATGTTTTACCAAAAGATACCGTCACTTTTGTTTAAGTTTCTATTAACATAAAAATGAAGGGAAATAAAATAAAAATTTTCCTTTGATCTGGGTAATCTGTGTTGATTAACTATTTTTGAGATAAATAATGATATATTTTCATTTTACCTTACACAGTGTTCAATCCGCTTGTCGTAATAAAAATTTTTCGGGGAGCGAGCTACACACCCGATGTGCAATGATCTTATTTATGTGAATTCACTTACGAATTAGAAAGTTTTCAAAATAAGCATTTTTTTAAATTAAAAGTAATCAATACAGAAAAAAATCTGCTCTTGAGGACCGTGTTCGAAAAAAATCGTCGTCTCGAATGGGTCAATAGTCAAAACGAACTAGTTTGACTTTGATTCCTTTTCTCAATCTACATATACTCCAAATTTAACTTCCAAAAAATTACATCGACAAAAAGTTTTATTGAACATATCTAATAGACAGTATTTATTAAAATTAAAAAAATATATTCAAATAATAAATGTCTTATAAAAATTAATATTTATTGTTAACAGATTTCGCTTAATTAAAAAAAATTATTAAAATTATTTTAAAACTGTTCGTTTTATTGGAGCTAAAAGAATTGGTAGTTTGAGATAAAGTCATTACTAAAAATGACTTCTCATTTTAATATTTTTTTGTTTATTATTTGGTTTTTTTGGTAAAAATATGTTTTATAATTTTCTTAAAGGCTTTTTGTCCGGCGTCGACATTGAATACTTCTGCGGATCCGAGAATAAGCTCTTATACGAAGAACTATTCGGTGAATGATCAATTGCGGTGCGAAATCATTGACGTTTCGCCCGATTCCGAGAAAATTTTATGTGGCATGAAAAATTGCCCGAACGGTGCCAGAAACGGTCTTGAATACGGTATCGTTACCACAAACGATTTTCCAATTGAGTATAAGTAAGAGTCAAAAAATATGGCTTATTTTTCCAAAACCATATAAAATTTTGTGTCTTATTCCATTTTTTTTAAATAATTTTATTTGATTTTGCATACGTTCAAATAGAATGGGGAATGGTCTTCTCATTGTTTTTTTTTAATTGGTTCAGCAATATTTAATATTTGATATTTAATTATGATTGTGTAATTACGGCACTCACATAGATTACCCACATCGTCAAATAGTCACCCTATCTTTCTCTTTAAAACTTGGTGGCACTATTTTGTTTTTTCTGTAATTTATTGGCATTGCCGTTATAAATAATTTTCTTCCAAATAGTTTTCTTTGATTCCGAATGAACATTAAAGAAACCTGAAAACAATTGTCAAGAAGAAATCTATTATATTTATTTCGTCTGCAGTAGTGTTTCCTAAACTGTTTTGTGCCATGCACCATCTTTAATATTTCTAAAATTTTTATGCTTTCCCATACTGGTACACTTTTTGAAAAATCCTGACAAAGTTTACTTTACGACTCTAATCATCCAGTTGATCTTTTGGTAACGTCAAACAAAATTATATCTAATAGTTATTTTTAAAAGTTTAATTTTTTTGTTAAATTTGGTACTGATATCTAGCCTTGCATATAAATTAGACAGGATAAAAGGATTAAATTCAGTGGAGTCCATTATTGAATTGACTCGTTTAACTATCAAATTGCTCCCCTGAGGGATGCGGGCCCCACGTTGAGATATATTGGTCTACAGTCATTGCCGAAGGAAGCTATAAAAGGAAGATAAGTATTTTTTGGCAACATTGCGAAAGCTTTTGCCAAAAGATACCGACAATTTTGTTTAAATTTTTACCAACATAGAAACAAGGAATTCAGAACAGTTTCTTTTTGTCGATTTGAATAGTCGATCAAACCAACGTTTTAATGATTCATTTACAGTGATCATTGATGTATTGATTTCTAGAACACACTTATGTTTTTTTATTAAAAAATTTCTATTTAAAAAGTTTTAAGCTGCCATTTCAACGGCATTTTTTAACGATTTTTTATGCTTTTTACTATTTGAGTTTTTGATTTTGGGATAAAAGTATTCCTTGCTTTTTTATTATCGATATTCGTTTATAATTTTGTTAAATCAATTGGTCTAAACTCAAATTTTTTTATAACTCAAAGTTCCGCTTCCGTTTTAAAAAGGAAGCAATAAAAGTTTTATCAATAATATGTTGTGTCGACTCTTTTCCTTCAGTCCATTAGTATTTTCTCATTTAATGAATTGTTGACTTTTAACCTGACTAAAATTTATTTTTCTTTTTGTGCACAGAAAAGCTCTTGAAGCAAGCGGTGTAACGTACGATCAGTTTTTAAAACAATCAAGCGGTTTTAACAATCCGGAAAATTTTACTTATTTATCAAATTGTATGGGCATTGACGATTCGAATCAACACCAATTGACACTCATGGCTGGCTTAAAGTAATATATTTGAAAGGAGAAATTAATTGACTTATTAAAGCGAGCATAGGAAAGGGTTGACAGGTGGGGTTTCATTAGATTTTGTTCGCATCTAACGAATAAAATTACTGTATGAAAACAATGTTTAAATTATTTTAATATTGTTTGTTTATTTCTTGTGTGCATACTAATGAAAATAT
Organism: Mengenilla moldrzyki; assembly: GCA_000281935.1. Classification (NCBI taxonomy): domain Eukaryota; kingdom Metazoa; phylum Arthropoda; class Insecta; order Strepsiptera; family Mengenillidae; genus Mengenilla; species Mengenilla moldrzyki. Next base: position 10,850 of record AGDA01002530.1, on the reverse strand, counting down.
TCGTTAAATTGAATCAAATAATTTATTTCATTTGTAGAATGATTTCATTAATATAAATAATTTTTCACGAGCAAAGTATTTTTTTTTATAAAAAATATTAAACTTATTCATTAGTTAAGTTTTAATAAAAGTCATTAATATTATGATTTTTTTGGCTGTATTATTCGATACTTGAGTTATACAAAATAGTTGAATGAATTAATTGGTTCATTTATTTAAGAATAAAATCTATTAATGAAATTGATTAATTTGAGTTCCCCTTTCCATTAATTAATTTCATATATTCGAAATGTTTTTTAACAATTATTCACGTTCGGTTACTGAGATTGGTCGTAGTATACGATAAAATATTTTTTATTAATTTACTAATTTTTACTAATTATTTAACCCCGTAATGCACGTTTTTTTTTAAAAAAAAAAACGCCCGATCAAAAAGGAATTAATTTTTTTTAAATGTAAAAGCACAGAATTTAGAACGTTGTATTGACAAGAAAATTACAAAAATATAAGAACAATCGAAATTCGAGTCTCAAAGATTATAACACTATACAGTAAAACGCCGCTATGATTATCTCGAGTGTGTACAGTTTGAAAGTCTAGCTTATTCGAGCTAACTCTGCTGTACACGTTATGGGGTTAACAACAATTTTTATTTTTGCTCATTATTTTCAGAAAAATTGTATATAAATAAAGTTATTCGGCAAATACGTTTTAATGCATCATATTTAATAATGTGCACGTAAAGCTTGTGAAAACGGTTTTTAATTTTGTTCATATTTCCTTACTGATAAGTTTTGGTTATTGCTCTATAACGAAGTACGATTGAAGTTTAATAGAGTTTTATATATTTTTTTCTAAAAATGGGACCGATTAGTTAAAGAAATGTGAAATAATTGAATAAAATTTGAATCCGTAATGGTAATATTTTAAATTATGTAATTGTATCATTTCTAATTCACTTTATTTTACTTAAAAATCCGTAGTCAGCAGGTTTTTTTACTTTATTGCATCCACGTATGATATCTAAAATTTATTTAAGAAGTTAAACCTTTGTATTGTTTTGAAGCAATATGAAAATTTGCAAATGCAATGTAAAATAAGTATAGAAGCTGTAGTTGGAAAATGAAGTGTTATGTGTGATAAAATTTTTCTTGTATATTAATTTGATCCAGTGTTTTAAGTATTAACTAAATTTTGATTTGTTGTTTTCCTGTTAATTAGAGGAAGTTATCCAGAACATGAATACAGTGCGGAGTTGCGACAAGCGCAAGTAAGTAAGGCGGCCATTCGGAATGTGGCTGAAGGTATTGAGCACTTTAAGGGAGGTCGTCATAATGAGGCGTTTGCTTGTCTCTCGAAAGCACTACAAATGGATCCTAATAATGTAGAAGGGTTGGTGGCGCGTGGTGCCCTCTATGCTAATAGTGGTAATTTCGAAAAAGCCGTTGGCGACTTCGAAACGGCTTTGAAATTAAATCAAAGTCATAATAATGCACGTAAGTATTTGGGTGAAACACTGGTCGCCTATGGGCGGACTTTAGAGGAAGCGAAAAAATTTGATGAAGCAATGAAAATGTATGTACAATGTTTGGCATATATTCCTACACATGAAGAGGCGAAGAATTCATTGGAGTATTTAAAAAATCGATTGCGAAACGGAACCACCATGAGTGGCTCTAGCATTGGATCAGACTCAATAATGATGCCGGGCGTTAATGATAGTGTATCTGATGTTACGGTTGGCACGGATTCGCTATTGCCGCCGAATTTCGGTTCACTGACACGTACGAAACTGACTTCTAGTGATGCGGTAAGTTTATATTACCGTAATATTTTTTTAAAATGATTTTTATATACTCCCAGGAAAGGTTCCCAACTGTTACACTCCGATTTCTTTTTTTTGTCTTATTCGATTAAACATACCATTCGAATAAAAGCTACGTATTCAATTTGTGCGATAATATATAAGGGGAGGAGTTATGGAGGTTGAAAGCTGATAGTAGCAAAACATAACCTGTTTACTTCAAAATTCATTCGTTTAAATGAAAAATGACTTTTATAAAATATTTTTTTTTACAAAAAAGCTTTATAAAGCTTTTATGTGAATGTTTTTGGTGCGAAATTAAAAAAAAAGATATTTTTTGAAATTTTTTCATCTTTATGTACAAGTTACTGTTATTTTTTGTAAAATTTTAGTATGTATTAACAGAATACAATATGTATAAGATAATGACACAAGACGAAAAAATTCTACTGCAATATAACGCTGTAATCTGATAATTTATTTTTTCAAATTTGTGCCTTATCTTCCAATAGAGAAATAATTATCAACAAAAAATTGTACATTTTGGTATTATTGACAGTCTTCTATATGATATGAATGATTTAGCTTTTTTGGAATACGTTGTATATGTTATTTAACTGAAATTATGTAAAAGCATTTTAAAAAGAAGCACGATTTTTAAAATTTTGATATCAAAATTCAATTTTAAAATATGAAGTTTTGTTAAAATTCTTAAAGATCTTTTATGGCACAAAACTTGTAAAGGTAATCTTTTGAAACAAAAGCTGAATTTTGAGATATAATGACATAGTTTTAACTTGTGCTAGGTTTACAAGCTCATAACTTTTGAACCAATGGTTCATGGGTGATATAACTTTATATAAGTTTTAGTCCTGACCATTTCTTTCATAACATATAGTTTACTTTGAATTCACAGATTGAAAATTTGTAATGCTTACTTATTGAATCAGATTCGCTCAAAATTACGTATTAGTTTAAATCACGAAATTTAAGCTATTTAACCGCTTGCGTACCACGAGCCATTTTCGTGTTTTTTTTGTTTTTGTGTTGAGAAAAGCTAAGGCATTTTATTCTAATGAAATAATTGTCTGCATGTCTCTTGGCACGTAGTAGTAAAGGCGCTATATTGGCGTTTTTAAGCACCGAAATAGTTAAGGTAAATTTTGAAGACTTGAGAAGTGTGTTATAATTTATAGCAAGACTAAGATAAGAATAGTGATTATTTTTTTAGTTTATATTTGAAAATTTAAATGTAATTGTATTTTGTTTCTTTATGGCTATGTATAAAGATGTTGGGGGCGTCAATGATGATGCCGGTCGCGGTAACGGAATCGAGCAGCTCGCGTCAGTCGCGCAAAAAGAAACGCAAGCACACGAAGTCGAAGCGTCGCAAGAACCGCAGCCGATCGTCGACTAGTAGTTCGTCATCGGTGAGTAGTCGTAGCTCTAGTTCGGCCTCGCGGTCGCGATCATCCTCATCGTCGGCTTCATCATCGAAATCGAGCACGACCTCTAGCGACGAATCGTACTCGCGTCGCCGTAAGCGTAAGTCAAAAGCGTCTAAGCGGCACGGTGGTCGCAAAGCGCCCTCAGCGTCGCCATCCCACCGCGTTGAAGACTCTCTGCTACATGGCAAAAGTAAAGATGCTGAATATGAATTACAGCTGCGTATCTTCATGGATCAGATGCGTGACAAACCGGACTTTGAGGAACGTTTTCAAAAGTTTATAATGGATGCATTCAAATTGCGTCAGCAGCAAGAAGGCGGTGGCGCACAACCACATTCGAAAACGGCCGTTTCGGCCGATAAGAAGAAAAAGAAACGGCATAAACGTGAAAAGAAGGCGAAAAAGGAAAGTAAAAAGAAAAAGAAAGGTGCATCTGCGAGTACCGATGATTTAATTGGCTCTTCAGCCAAATCGAAAAAAGACGGTGCTGATGTGGTGGCCGCAGCAGCGGCTGCTGTAGTTAAGGAACAACGTAAACAAAAGAGCTATTTTGAATTCCAACATGAGTCGGTTAAAAAGTAAGCTTCATTTTGTTCGTAGATTTGTTTTGTTTTATACTCCACGGGGTCAGATGTTTGATATTCATACACTTTTTATACATAGACTGCATACTTTATTTTCATGTAGCACTTATGCTTTATATTATTGATTTTAGGGATACGATTGATAAATTGATAATTTTCAACTGGTTAATTTGTGAAATTTTTATTACTGATGTCGATGTATTTCAGTTTGAAGCATATGTTAGTTTGATTAAAAATAACGCGAAACTGTATTTATTTGGATTTTTTTGGAAAGAAATAGTCTTTTTTAATTTTATTCGTTATTTTTGCACAATCATTTTTGAATTTATGATCCCAATGCTTCAAACCAGAACTGTAATTCAGTGATCAATCTATACCTTATTTGTCCATGGCTCACATATATGGCCGATTAAGTTGGAGGCTGTTGGCCAAAGTTTTGGTAACATTCGGAAAAAAAATTCTGGCACTGCGTTTCTTTGTTTCGTTTGAAAATTGATGGCACTATCTTTTTTTATGTAAAGTGTCATTCTTAACACATTACTGACCGGCAACTGTTCTGAAAATTTGTTATGTGGCCGGATACTGTTTTGAAAGCGAATGTGAAAGTAAACCAACGCTTGACTACACAAATACGTGTTATCTCGTGATCTAAAAATCGAATTAAAATAGTGTTACTTTTATTTAAATTTTTATCAACTTAAAAATATATATGAAGGGTCGTAAGAAAAATTTTCTTCTATTTCAATCTGGGTAATCCATGTTTAAACTATTACACAGTCTATGTATAAATAGTTTATGTAGTAACTAGAAAAAAACTTGCGAGATTTTTACAAGTGTTGACGCATGTAATAATGGCTCATTATTAATTCAATGGAAAAAAAAACAAGCGGTTTTGTAAATGCCTAAAAAAATGCTATTTTATATAATGTGAAGAGTGATAATTTAGAAATCGTTACAGTATAGAGCTGCGTTCTCAAATTGCAATTGTAGACTAAAATAAAGTTTACATAGCAACGTAATTGACATTTTTTTTTTAAATAAAGTATATTTCGTTGTAATTTTTACAAGTTTTTTTTTTGGCTTGTGATCATATTATGTTCACAAATAATGTAACACTGGAGACTAATCATCAGTTTACTGTAGAAGATTTGTTGTAAAATTTTGTATTACAGTACAGAGCAAATTGTATTTACCATGGATGTATAAGACATGGACTGCTCGTTGAATAGAAAGTCGCGGTAAAGCTATGTGCATCAGATACGAAATGCGCATGACTATTGAAATCATCCGGTAATAACGGTTTTGATAATTATTAAAATTAATTTAATATCAATAATTCAATTACTTATGAGATGATAAGTTTTTATCACTTCTTCAATTACAATCGCAAAAAACGCAGGAAGACATCTCTAGCGATCAATTTCAGTTAGTTTTAAACAACGAAATCAAAATTTTAAAAATTCAAAAATGAATTAAAACCTTGCGCACTTCGTATCTGATGCAAATAGCTTCACCGCGACTTTCTATTCGATGAGCAGTCCATGTCATACGTCCATGGTATTTACTATTATTCCGTGATCGACTGGGAATATTACATTTACAAAATGTGAATGCTTATAATGTTTACAACATATGTGTAAACAAAGTGTGAAAAAGGAGATAGTCTTTTACGATAACATAAAACACATTTCTAATGGTGGTTTTTTGAATTTAAAAGCTTCCTATAATATTCGTATGTGATAAACTGGTAAGAAAAAGAACAAGAAATTTTTTTAAATTGTTTTTCTATTATTATGTTGGGTAATTTTAATATTATATGCAATACATTTTAGTATTGAAACTAAAAAGTATTTCGAACAACTAATGAGATCCGTCGCCATCAACATATTAAGCCTTAGTTTGTCGAAACGATAAAGTGATACATCATTAATGTTGTTAATGAACAAAATGCTTAATGCTGAATTTAGTTTTTGGATTATTAGCAATTTTTATGATCTAAAGTGAATTGTTGAATAATTTGTGAACAACTCTAAATGTGGATTTATATGTACATATAGGAAAATGTTTATATTTAAAGTAATAGAGTAATAATAGTTTTTGAACGTTTACTATTTTGGTACTCATCGTCATTTGGTTGATCAGAATTATGGATTACGATGGAAATCGAAGTATTATGAATCAATCAAATAATTACGTTTAAAAAATTTAACGATTCGCAAATTGGAAAATAATGTGTGACGTAATTATTCGGTAGAAACTATTAATATAATTTAAACGTTAAACTCGATCGTATTAGATAAATTTTATACAGAAATTGAGTGATTTGATGTAATTTAGGAAATATTACCGTTTTGAGGAATATTCGGATTAAAAGTAAGCTGGAAAAATTACGTATTTTTTATGATTTTTGACTCAAATGAAGAATTTTAGTAGAAATTTGGAGAATTTTTCGATGCGTGAGCATTAATTTGGCTATGACAATACCTATTTGAATCATATACAAAAGAAATTGGCAAGAATGGTATTCGAAAACCGTAATATGAGCTGATGATGATAGATTTGTATTGATAAGATGCATTTTCATCTAAATTTCATTACTTTAAATACAATTGTACGCTTAATCCATTATGTAAAATGGAGTTTTACACAAGAACTGACAACTAGTGTTCTGATCGATGGCGATGTTTTATAAAAGATCAACTAAAAAAAGAACGCAAAGAAGTTGACGAATTTACAAATTTATCATACTGTTTGTCAATAATCAGAATATGATTTCTGTTCAGATTTATCGAGTCAAATCGTAAATCAACCGATTATGTTTTTTAAAGTTTGAAATTTTCAAACTTAAGTGCGGCGAATTTATAATTTTTTTGCATGGTTCAACCAATGTTAAATTGCGTTCTTTATCCAAAGAATGAATTGTGTTGTTTGTAATAATTGTAATTCAAATAGGAAATTTTATGAACTAAAAAGAGAAAAATTTAATCAATTTTTTAAATACTTTTTTGAAATTTCCAACTTTAATATTAAATTTAGATTTTTTTTAGTAAATCTTTTTTGTTTTTTGTTTATAACTGAAAAAACCGTTACATTAAGTAAAATTTGAACTTACTTTTTATGTCTAAAACACAAAGACGTCTTACTTAAAATGTTTTTTGATAATTTTTAAAATGATTATCGTCAAAAAAACGTTTTTCTATATATAACTTTGTACAGCTAATGCCCCGTCATAGAAACATTTATAGGATGTTTTTATGACTATATAAATACCATACTAAGCAATACAAAACACAAAACCAAAATAAGATCAACAGCAATTTAAATAGAAATATTGCTAAAGATCAGATTTCAATTCGTTAAAAACTTCATTTCACAATTTGAAAACAATTGAAATTTAATGCCACACTTTAATCATCTTATATTGTTGTAAAGACCACGTGGTTGTACTGGTAAGTAGACTAAAAGCTTATTGAACGAACAGTTTATACGTTCATGTTTATAGTATATAATGGTAATATTGTCTATTGATCAAATAAATATTTGTATATTAAAATTTTAGATTTATTATACCTGGACTCTGAGTATTTAGTACAATTTTATGGTTTTTATCATACATCTATTAACTCGTAGCACATAAGAATAAGAGTTATATAGAGTGGAAAATACGGAACTTAATTTACCGATTGTAAATCTGGAAAAAAAGTTTAGTAGTTTTTTTTAGAAATAATAACGAGCTACCTATAAAAAATAACTGTTGTAATTTTCGTTGTTCTTGTAACAAACACATTAAAGTATTTTTTACAAAAAAAATAAAATTAATTTAAATTTTCAAACTTTTACACGTTACAAAAATATCACCAAAGTGTGTACACATCACAAGGGTAATAGCACCCATGAAAAAATTAAAGCCTGCTTTAAATGCTCAATTTATGTATAATAGTTCATGATTAAAATAGTACAAAATGTGGATTTTATTTACAAAACTATTAATTTTGTGGTCAGATTTATAAGACATAAAATAATTAGAATAATATTAATATGTGTAATAGATTGTGTCGATTGGAAGAAACCATTTTGTATTCAAATGTTGTGTTCATTTTTATCCTTAAAATTTAAAGCTATCAAAAAAAAATTAAATTTGAACAGTGTTAATACGGTGAAGAATGTCGCAAGTTTATTTCTAGTGTATATCTGCACCTTGAAATCAAAGGCATTAATGAAGACTTCTGAATTTCTTTTTTCTCGAATTTCGATGAATCAAAATCTTATCAGAGCTTTAAAATTTAACGTCGTGGTTTTTTTAAATAATTTTATAAAATGGACTGAAATTAGTTAATGGAGAAAAGCTTTTAGTACTGTGAACAGAATTTTATAAGAACATCTAATGTTTGTCGTACTGGTTAATAATTACGATGAGATCAAAGTTTTCGAATTTGTGGTTATACCGATGATTGGATTAAGTGCATTAAGGCCTAGTGGTTGGACCGATTGAATATTATAGGTTTTCTTTTAAATGTGCTGAAAAGCTCTGATAAGCGATTTGGGTGAGCTTATTGCAGAAATTTTCAGTTTTCTATTTCCGAGCACGATTTAGGAGACGTTTGTAAAATTTCAAATTAGATCTAATGTGATATTTACTTAAAAGACCAAATTTATGCATCTTTGAACTGCCTTGATCAAAAAGGAAAGAATCCGTTCTACATAGCTTTGATTTTCCGGTTAATATTGATTTATTTTATTACTTTAATACTTTTTTCGTATAATATTAAGTTAAGAAAAAAGCAACGATTTTCATGTTGTTTAAAGTAAATGTGTTTTTGGCATTTTTCCTTTGAAATCAAGAAGTAATTTTGTAAAAATCAGTATCTAAATAGGCAAAAATACAGATAAAATCTTAAAATTCTTATTTCCTAACCGACGTTGGTGTAAATTAGTTTATGTATTGATTTTTTTTTATGCTGTCACGTGAAATTATACTATATAACAGAGGTGGGCAAACGCGGCTCTTTGTTACTTAAACTGCGGCTCTCCAACTCCAATTGACGAGAACCAGTGAATCTGAGTAAAAGTGTACTTTCCAAAATTTGTTGAATGATATTTTTAAAGTTTTTAAATTCTGTTTAATTATGTCAGTATAAATAGAAAGAATCAAGTCAGTTAGAAAAATAGAAAGAAATAAATAAATAGTTGATATTATAAATAATCAATAAAATAGTCAAGCAAGCACGTTCGATGTATGTAGCTACTTGTCAGGTAGTTTTGTGCGGCTCCCGTAATAAATAAAAAATGAAAATCGGCTCCTAAGACCATCATGTATGCCCACCCCTGCTATATAAGAATAAAGTCTGAAATAAATTCAGTAATTGATAAATCAAACATTCAAATATTGATATTGAGGTATTTACATACGCCAGTACTTTGTAGAATATAGACGGTGTACTTTATCAAACTGTATTTTTTTAAACCACAAAAATAAAATAAAAAATGGGTATTTTGGGCTTGTTTCAAATGTTGCAGATCACTGATCGCTCAATTTCCAAATTTTGTAGGAATGTATATTGAATATATGCTGAAGTGAAAAAAACTTTTATTAGTAAAGACAAAATTTATAAATTTTATACTAGTATTAAGAGGTTTGAAAAAAATGAAGAAAAAGTGAGCGATCAGTTCATTTTTAAAACAAGCCCTTTATTTCTCAAAGTTTTGAATAAATGTAGTAATTTTTTAGTTTTTTAATATAATTATTTTATAATTTTTTGTATGGAATGGACAAATAAATAACTTGATTTTTATTAAAAAAGAATTACTATTTAATTTAGAAATAAATGGATTTTAAAATATCAGGCCGGGTCACAATTAACCCTTTGAGTCCCAAACAGTTTTGCGAAAACAACTATCGAGAAATCCCAAGCAGCGCGACAGCGCCTGTTTTCACGTTTGCTTTGCTTGCTAACGCTTCATTCGTTGTACACAAAGACACGAAACGTCTTTGTTTTTTCGACATCAAACAAAATAGCGCGATCGCGCTGCTTGAGACTCAAAGGGTTAATAAAGCTTGTCAAATACTGTCACACACAGCTAGAATATAGTTTAGAAATGTGATAATAATGTAGACACACACATACTTTAAGATTTTACTCTAAAACTATTTGCGTAATTGAAAATTGATTAGTAGTCTATAAATATGGAGAAATCCAATTAAAAATATATTACATAAAAAATTTATTTTGAAAATTGAAAAATTTTTCGAGTAAAAAAGTCTCGTATTGAAAAAAGTTATGTTAAAAAAAATTAAGTAGATTTAGAGAATACACTGAAAACATTGTTAGGTATCAAGTAAAATTTTCAATATTTAAGCTAGATGTTATGTATATGAAGATACATGGAAAGCTTACATTGATTTTTGATGGAGTAAAAAGTTTTTGATTTTAAAGAAATTTCCAATGCTATTTTTTGTTCACTGAATCTTTAGGTAAGTGTATTAATTCATCACAACATTCTTAGTGTATTCTTTAAATGTACTTATTTTGATATGGATGCTATTTAAATCATTCAATAGTAAGGGCAGCATTTGTACTTTAAATTCGAAATCAAGTAAAACTTTATACTTAGTTAAAAAAAATGAATATATAGCACCATAAAATTTAAATTTCAATACACTGAAAAATGGGGAGTATCTTGTTACAATTGTTTAGCGTTGTTTTAAAACATGTTGCCTTTTTTATTAAGTATATTTGAATCGCGTTATAAAGTGTCAAAACCTGTGACTACTGCATAATGAAATCTGAAATATATATATCGAAGTTATCTGTTGTTTTCTAGTCAAACATTAAAACTAAGAAATCAAAATAAACCAAAGTTCAAAATTACGCAGTCAAAATTAGTAGCTTGTAAACAAAACGACAAGAAAATTTCAAAAAACCACAAAACAATTATTAAAATCAGTTGGAATTCTTGAAGTCAAAATCTGTTAGATCTGAATAGTGGTTTGATCATTGCACATTGCTCGACGAA